>JAJOOS010016644.1:0-29977 GCA_029582725.1 Solanum chiquidenum
ATGATCTACTAATGTTTAGATGTCCACTCAAGTTAACAAGGACTTTTGAAACATTTGAAACATTTAAAGTGTGGGGTGATTGAATTATGATTAATAATAAGGGGGGAGAGGGTCGGCAGGGCCTGCCTTTTCAATCAATAATATTTGAAGAAGTTTAAGATATTCTTCAACATCCACAAGATATATCTTTGGTGTATTTTATTAGGTCATTTCCCGTTCATTAATGGATGAAGACTTTGTGTTCTTACTAAATTCTCATGTGATAGTATTGGAACTCTATAAATTTGACAATAAAATGATCTACTAATGTTTAGATGTCCACTCAAGTTAACAAGGACTTTTGAAACATTTGAAACATTTAAAGTGTGGGGTGATTGAATTATGATTAATAATAAGGGGGGAGAGGGTCGGCAGGGCCTGCCTTTTCAATCAATAATATTTGAAGAAGTTTAAGATATTCTTCAACATCCACAAGATATATCTTTGGTGTATTTTATTAGGTCATTTCCCGTTCATTAATGGATGAAGACTTTGTGTTCTTACTAAATTCTCATGTGATAGTATTGGAACTCTATAAATTTGACAATAAAATGATCTACTAATGTTTAGATGTCCACTCAAGTTAACAAGGACTTTTGAAACATTTGAAACATTTAAAGTGTGGGGTGATTGAATTATGATTAATAATTAATAATATTTGAAGAAGTTTAAGATATTCTTCAACATCCACAAGATATATCTTTGGTGTACTTGACATGGTAGTTTGTGTTTATAACTTGACAATTTTAGCGATGCTTAGTTGTTTAAAGTACTAGTATGATAATCATGATATAAGCCTTGTTAGAAATTTTGTGTGATTTCATGAAGTAGTATCACTTGAAATATTGTGACTTTTCATGACAAAAGATAGATGTTGTAAGATAACTTTTGTGTAGACATGACCATTCATACATAGATGAATGGTGTGTTGGTCTATATATAGTAAAACTTCTAATGATAATGATAAAATCCATATAAGTTAAATTTGTAACATGTATGAAGGTGTCAAATTTTGCATCAAAATAACTTGAATTTCATAGTGAAATAAGAATATGTTTAGCACATAAATTCTTGAAAAGAAATTGAATGATTGAAAAAATATGATTTTGAAAATTGCCACAACTGAATCAACCATTCTAAGCTATTGAGATCATGATGATTTTTGTGATATGCCTATTGTTGGGTATATCAAGAGTTAATGGGAAAATGGAGGGAAGATGAAAAGAGGAATTGGAAAAGATTCTCTTATGCTTTAAGAAAAGGCATTTCTCCCTCATTGGTGGTGGAAAGAAAAATTGAAGCGTTTAGATAGAGAAACACTTCTACTAGTTGTTAAAAGGGTTGGAAAGAGAGACCCCCCTCGCCAGGGGAGGAGCTACGGTTGCTCTGGGGTGTCCAATTGGACACCCTTCGCTGGAAAATTACATTATATATAGGTCAAATCTTACTTTATATTATTGACATATTAAGCATTTTGGACACCGTCAACAACAACAATAAGTCGTAGCTTAGTGGCAAAAGTATGCCAAATACGTACACAATACCCAAGTTCGAACCACCGCATCCATATTTTGTTTAATGTGGTCTGCTTTAAAATGGTTAACTAATTGAAAAACGAAATGCTTTGTTGTATATAGAGTGGTAGCTTAGTGGCAATAGTGTGCAAAAGTTTGTTTGCCATTGAGGTTCAATTCCCCATGGCCACATTTTTTTTTCTATGTTGGCTTTACTTTGGACCCCTTCACGAATTTTCTGCTTACGCCACTGCCCACATGATCAAATCAATGGAGATAATTTAAAAGAATTTTCTATGTTGGCTTTACTTTGGACCCCCTTCACGAATTTTCTGTCTATGCCACTATCCCTCGCGCCGTCGTCGTCGTCGCTCGGTTTTGACTTTGGAAAATGATCCAGAGATTATTTTTTGGACAAAGCTTGTTTTAATTATTTATTTAATTAATTAAATTAAATTAAATTAAATGGCCAAAATAATTTTAATTATTTAATTAATTAACTGAAACGACTCGACCCGACTCGAATCCGTGCGACCCATTATATTTAAAACACTTTCCCGTTTTAATTGAATTCCCCGCCGTTGGAGATGACTGTTCTGAAAGGTTGCAACTTTCAGGAACGGCCATGACAGTTTAAAAGGTTGCAAACTTTCATGAATGGTCGTGTGGATTCTGAAAGGTTGCAACTTTTCGAAACCAATTCCTCTTGGCTATAAATACATGTAAATCCTCAGATTTTTTACTTACGAAATTTCTAACTTCTTCTTCTTCTTCTGCATAAATTTTTATTCATGTACTTTACTGTCGTGGAGTGGCTCGCTGACACCATTGTTTTGGGTATCAATATCGTGGTGAATAAAATCGTTCTATCCTGGGAGGATCTATTTCAATTCAAACCTCGAATACTAGAGGGGAATAATTTCCTTAAGGGGACACTGTGCATTCAGTGGGCTCGATTTTCTTTCCATTCTGCTTCGTTCGTCTGTTATAGATTCCGGTATGTTTTACAGTAATTAGTTTTTGTTTAATTAATTTTCTGTTCTTTACTACGTGATTTAAACTTTGCAAATTTACTATTTCTGCAAAGTTCCTTGTTATCAGTAGTATTGTTTAGAATACAGATTGCATAACAATCTTAAAGAATTTAATTTTTTTATTGTTAATTTGTGTTTCTGGTGGAGATAAAGACCTTCGTGGTTTTATAGTCCTACTAAGTTTGCAATTTGTGTTATTGCTTACTGAATCAGTTGTATCAATTTTTGTTTATCAGAAATGACAATTGATAATGCTACGACTTTTGTGGTTGTTGTTGCACCAATCTGAACTGTTGTACCATCAGCAGAGAAATCGAGAAAATTTTCTGGTGTGAATTTCAAAGAATAGCAGCAACGGGTATTTTTCTGGCTTACCACTCTTGATCTGTAGAAATTTACCAATGAAGAAACTCTAGTGCTTATTGTTAATATGTCAGACAGAGAAAAATTCATGGTTATTGAAGCATGGAAACATACAGACTTCATATGTAAGGGCTACATTTTAAGTGCTTTATAGGATGACTTATATAATATCTACAGTGCAGTGACAACTTCGAAAGAATTGTGGAATACACTTGAGAAGAAGTATAAGACAAATGATGCATGCTTGAAAAAGTTTGTGGTCACAAAATTTTTGGACTATAAGATGTCTGATAGCAAAACTGTTGGATTACAAGTGCAAGAGTTTCAACTAATTTTTCATGATCTTATTGCTGAGGACATGGTAGTGAATAAAGCTTTTCAAGTGGCTGCAATAATTGAAAAGTTACCTTCTTCGTGGAACGACTTCGAGAATTATTTAAAGCACAAACGTAAGAAAATAAAGCTTGAAGATCTTGTGATTCAGCTCAAGATCGAGGAAGATAACAACACTGCCGAAAAGAAGTCTCGTGGGAGTTTGACAATAATGGGAGTTAATATTGTTGAAGAAGCTCCCACCAAAGGCAAGAAGAGAAAGAAGTCCAACGGACAGAAGTCAGAACAGGCCAAGAAGGAATCTAAGGGCAACTGTTACAATTGTGGTAAGGTTGGTCACAAGTCTTCTGACTGTCGTGCTCCAAGAAAGGACAAGGACAAAGGCAAAAGTCAAGCAAACATTGTGGAAGAGATGGAAAACGTAAATGACCTATGTGCAATGATCTCGGAGTGCAACCTAGTTGGAAATTCCAAAGAGTGGACTTATTTGCTCTGCAAAAGAAGCCTTTTCAATGTATACTCCTATTGAGTTCGATGAAGATTTGTTCATGGGAAACACAACAACAACAAGGAATGCAAGAACTGAAAAGTAATGTTGAAAATGACATCCGGCAAGGTGTTGACTTTGAACAACATTCTGCACGTTCCTACTATTAGGAAGAATTTAGTTTATGTTGCACTGCTCGTTAAGAACGGGTTTAAGTGTGTCCTAGTTAGTGACAAAGTTGTAATAAGTAAGAATGAGATGTTCATAGGAAAGGGCTACCTCACTAAGGGCCTTTTCAAACCGAATGTAATAGTTGTTGACAGTATTAATAAGAATTCTACTTTTGTTTACTTATTGGAGTCAAATGGTTTATGGCATGCCCGTTTGAGACATGTAAATTACAAAGCCTTGCGAAAATTGATTACTTTAGAAGTATTGCCTGACTTCAAGGGTGATAAATCGAAATGTGAAATTTGTGTTGCATGTAAGTTTGTTAAACATCCTTATAAGTCCATTGTGACGAATTCAAATCCTTTAGACTTAATTCACATAGATATGCAATATGAAATCAATACCATCTCGCGGTGGGAAAAAGTATTTTACATCTTTTATTGATGATTGCACTCGATTTTGTTATGCCTATTTGTTTAATAGTAAGGGTGAAGCAATTGATGCATTTAAGCAATACAAGAATGAAGTGGAGAATCAATTAAATCGAAGGATAAAAGTGATTCAGAGTGATGGGGGTGGAGAATATGAATCTCCTTTTGCAGAGATATGTTTGAAATATGATATTATTCATCAAATTAAACTATTGCACCCTATACACCACAATCAAATGAATTGACGGAACGAAAGAACAGGACGTTAAAGGAAATGATGAATTCCTTGTTAATCAGTTCTGGTTCACCGCGAAACTTGTGGGGAGAAGCTATCCTTACGGCTAACAAGATACTCAATAGGGTACCCCATAGCAAAACACAATCGATTCCATATGAGTTATGGAAAGGAAGGAAACCCAACTTGAAATATTTCAAAGTGTGGGAGTGTTTACCCAAGAGGGTGAAAATTGGACCTAAAACAGTAGATTGTGTATATGAAACAATTGGACCACAAACAAGAATAAAAGAAACAATTCATTCAAAATGTGAAAAAGTAACAATAATCCATTCAAAACGAAAATAATTAAAATGACTGACATTACATAACTTTCAATCATTGAATTTACTATGAATAAAGCTTCAAAATTCATTATTTTGGACTAGAAGAAAGAGACAACAACATTTTCAATCTCATAAAGAATTATTATAGACACAAATTAGTCAGAAAATAATTAAATAAATATTTTTAAATATTAAAAAACATAATCAAATGACTAATTTGTGTGGCATGAATTCTACTTTTAAAAAAATAAAGAACAATATATTCCTAAGGAGTTTCTTGCATTCAATAAAATATATTATTTATATTATATTAGTAATTTTCAACTTTTTTTTGTATAATATTATTTTTTATATATATATTCGTATCCACTATCACAAAAAGTTTCTAGATGCTGTAACTTTTTGACATTGTACAATTTTCACTTTCACAAAAAAACTTAGGTTCTCTAATAATTCATATATATTAAGTGTTCACTTTCAATTTCCAATTTGCTTATTATTTTCCTCTGTCTATAATATATCATTGAAAAATTCTCTAAGTTTGAAAAGTAAGAGAAAAATTATTTTTACTATATATTAAATGTTTGCTTTACTAAATTTTTTTAATTAATTTTATTTTAAAATTTTAGTTTTGACTATTAATGTTTTATATTATTACTCAAAGATAAGAGTAAGGTTAAAAAAGAAAATATTTTTTAAATAAATAAATATTTTATTTTAGTTTTGGGAAAAGATGATAAGGGAAAAGAAGAGTTAAAAAAAAAAGTTGTCTTTGAAATTGCTTTTTGAGACCCTTATCGCTTCGCCAACTGTTATCGCATTGGAATTGAGTGATCAAACATCGCTCTGCTCAACTTTTTAGAGTTCGTACAAACCTTACTTTTAAAACTCTTCAGCCCTTTTCAAAGCGCAAATTATTATTACGGCTATCAATCACATGTATTTTTATGGCGGTTATTTGAAGTTGTTTGTACGACCTAAAGGATGGGGTTCAATGAGATTATTAAAGATGGTAGCGGAGTCAGGATTTTCAATAATGAATTTAAAATATGAAGAAATAGATATATGAAGTAGTTGAAGGGTTCGACATCTATTATATATATCTACAAAATTAATTTAATTATATATAAATAACATAATTTTCCGATTTAGTGGCGGATCTAAAATTTTCGTTTATGGGGTTTGAAAGTTTGAAAAAAAATAAGCATGCTAATAGTGTTGAGAAATTAATAGTTGATTTACCTATAAACGGGTTGAATCTTGAATTATATATGAGTGATCTTATATTTAATAATTTTTATTAAAAAAAATTATACCGTATATAATAATATTTACTTGGAAATCAATTTTTTGATTGAAATATTACTACATATTAATTTAAGGGTAAAGGGTCAAAATTGTCCTTGAACTATGTGAAAGAACAAAAATGTCATATGTTTATAGTTTGGCTCAAAAATACTCTTACCGTTAATACTTTGGTTAAAAAATGCCCTTCAAAATATGTGAAAGGAACAAAAATACCCTCCGTTTGTAGTTTGGTAAAAAAAATGCCCTTATTGTTATTTAATGGGTCAAAAATACTCATTTTCCAAATAAATATATTATTTTTAACACATTTTTTTCTAATAATGTTTTTTTATATTAGCAAACGTTTATGTTACTTCAATTCAGAAAAAATAAAAAAATAAAATATTTCTTATTTTATTATCATTATTTTTTATCGTTATATAAATATAAATCAACAATGGATATACTATGATCTTATATATATATGACATATATTATATGTCGAAAGGGTCCATGAAATTATTCTATTTTAATTGATAAAATGAGATTAAGAAGAATAAAAAAATATTTCCTACATTTTTATTTGTTAAAGTAATTTTAGATCAAAGAAAACTAGAATAGTGTTCTTTAATAATATTTTAATTAGGAAGAAGATGTGTTTAAAAAGAAAAAAAATGATCTATTTATTCGGAAAAAGACATTTTTGACCCATTTTATAACTATAAGGGCATTTCTAGACCAAAGTATTGATTGCAAAGGCATTTTTGAATCAAAGTATTGATAGTAAGGACATATTTTAGCCAAACTAAAATGGAGAATATTTTTATTCATATCACATAGTTTAAGGACATTTTTTACCCTTTTCCCTTAATTTAATACTTCAAAAAAAAAGTTGTCAAGAGAAGCAAAATTCACAGCGAGCCCACGTCCATTGAGATTTCATCTCAATTATTATGGGTGGATCTTAACCCACTTAACCACTGCACTAAGTACTAATGTTGTGTTGAGGGTTCATCAACATCTAATATATATACGTAAATCATAAATTTAATTTTATATATACATTATAATTTTTCAAGTGCCCGATTCAGGTGAACCCCTCGTGTCATGACCCGAGTCTACACCCTGAATGTGGTCGATACTCGAGAACCATTGTTGGTCCCCAAGCGAACCCTCATCCTGGTTGACTTCAAGCGGAAGACTAACTCAAGCATACAAAGCTTAAAAACTGAATAAAAATAATATATTCAACTCCCCATAAAATAGGCAACTTAAGTCTTCAAAACATTTAACAAAATAAATGAACAGTTGAAACTCTATTGTCTATCTATGAAGCCTCTAACTGACAAGGATGGAAGTCAGGCCAAGACTCACGACATCCTAACAATTGATATAACTGAAAGTACAAGTGGAACCCTCCAGAAGCAAGGAGGCTCATCATAGATAACTCTAACTGCATGTGGTATCAACGAAACGCATGTTGATGATCTAAGTACCTGTATTTGCATCATAAAACGATGCAGGCCAAATGGCTCAATACATGGAATGTACGAGCTTGTAAGGGGAATTCTAAAGCATAAACATAAGCTTGAACTGGTGGAATAGAAACATACTTACCTCTTCTCAACTCACTCAACTCAACTAAACTCAAAGAAACATAGTTCAATTCAACTCAGAGAAAATAGGACTCAACTCAATGATAAGATATTCAACTCAGTGAAATAAGGCTCGACTCAATAATAAGATATTCGTCAACTCTGGATACTCAACTCAATATAAAGCAACAATACATATGCAATATATGGAAAGCTTTTAAAACAGTAGAAAGCAACTCAATGTATTGAAAAATGCAATAGTAACTCAGTTTGTATGAAAGGATACAAGATAAAATCTGCTTGTATATGAAAATACAAAGTAAACTCTGTGTATCTAAGTATACAAAATATCTCTGTGGGAGTTTCTCTAATCGATAACCATCACTATGAGCTATGTGATGATACAACGTCTTGCCGCACGCTGCCAGAGCCATCCTATACTTTGCCGGAGTATAAAACCTACTCACTAAGTGGATCCACTAGTCTATGCTAAAAGCATTAAGGAATCGTCTAAAAAGTATGACCCTTTTCTACCTATGCTGGCTACACGGTTTATGGAGACTTTGAATTATCTGAACTCAAACTCGTCCCCATATCGGTGCTCAATACTACTCCCAAATGTAACTAGCTCATATGTTTAAAAAAAACACAACTCTTTCTGTGGTTTGAGATTATTACTCAAAAACTAGCTCAAAAGCTCTTTTGGAAATTGGTGTTTCCTCTCTTGTTTAAATGTGAAAACATTTACTCTTTAGGAATACTTAGTTCCCATATAATCTTTTGAAAAGAAACATGAACTTGACTCTACTCTTTCTCAAACTCAATACTCAAGTCTTTAAAATAAGTTTTAAAATAATTTGTAAAAAGACTTCTTAAAATAGAGTTCATGCCGAATTATGGACGTGAACGACTCAATTCAAGGTTTTCAATAACCATGCATAGAACTCAATACTTGGAACTCAACAACTCCAGAACTCAAGGAGTCAATGATACTACTCATCTCAAGAATGCTCGACTCGGAGGGTTCATGTGGAATTATGGGCATGAACTACTCAACTCAAGGACTCAATGATACCTGTCATCTCAAGTCTGCTCGACTCATAGGATTTATGCGGAATTATGAGCATGAATAACTCAACTCAAGGACCTTCATGGGTAACATGGAATATCCTTATGATTAGGAATATAATCTCAAAAGGGTTAGGAACTCAATACTCAAGACTTAGAACTTGAAGATACTATCCCTCTCAAAGATACTCAACTTATGGAGTTCATGCGGAATTTATGGGCATGAACGACTCGAATCGAGGGTCTACATAACAATATTAAACTCATGTATACAAATCTTCCCCTTTCACATACTTACTTGCTCAAAACTTAGTTCATTTCGATAGTTGATCTCAAAGGATTCACAATTGAACTCAAAGACTTTCTTGAATTAAACTCTTAACTCTCTCTTGAATTTGAATTATGAATTCAAGAGTCATGGTTCATGATATGAAGGATCTCATGATGATAAAGTAGACTCATGAATATATTCTCCTCATTCTCATACTCATTTGCTCGACTTTTGAAACAAGTTATTAGAAATTATAGAAGACTCCTCAAAAGACTCAAAGAGACTTTCTTAAAATGTTCGAAAGAACTCTCAAGACTTAACTCTTAACTCTACCTTGAATTTGAATTATGAATTCAAGGTTATGATTCGTGCTATGAATGATTTCTAGGTGTTTAGAAGTAACTTAGAGTGTTTAGAATCGATAGGGCTTGAAGGTACCTTTTTAGAGGACTTAAATAGGTAAAACGACGGGGAATGGGTGGGGCGCTAGCCCTCTACCTACAAACACAAGTTTATGGCGCACTGCTGGGGTGGTGCGCCATCCCCAGCCCTGAAAACCCCTACGATTTTTCTTTCTCATTTTCGGACCCTAACTCACCTAGAATCGAACGGTTTCTTCTCCAATCACTTGAATTCGATTACTCAAATAAGTACACTCCAATCTACTCAATACAACCCTCAAAACACTCACTTTCATCTCAAGAAATCATCAAAACCCCAACAAAACAAGATTTAGAATGAAATTTCAAAAACACTTAACAAGGACTTAAATCTTTCAATCTTTATGGACGAATTCAAATATGAAAATCATGTTTGGCGTGTGGGTGAACGCACCCAGCACTATAGAAACTTACATACCTCTTAGGGATCAAATCCATGGTGAAAATCCGCAACAACTCTTAAGAACCTCGACGAACGCTTTGATCATCTCCTCCTTTCTCCTCTTTTATCTTCTTTTCTCTTCTTGAACTCTCAACTAAAACCCTAGGTGTATATTAGGATTATAAAACTGAACCTAATAAGATTATACCCCTAAAACCTTATTAAAAATGAATTAAATCTGATTGGATAAGGAAAAGACCAAAATATCCCTCACTATTTTCGGGTAATTTTCCTTAATTGGACAGCCTGACTTCAAAGGGGCATATCTCACTCATAAGAGCTCAAAAATTAGCAAACTTGGTGGCGTTGGAAAGATAATTCAAAGACCTTTTATTTGATATCTTATGGGCCACCTAACTCATCATGTGCTAAAAGTTATGATCGTTTGAAGTTGACCCACAACTCATACTTAGCATAACTTGCCAAAATTTCCAAATTTACTCTTTCCAAAAATAGTTTCTTTCTAATTCTAGTTCTTTCTAAGGCGTAATGGTACAATGATACATCTAGTGACCTTAACACTTAAAGAAAATTTTAAATTCCTTGATAAAATCCTACTCACAACGAAAGATGGTTCGAGTCTTAGCTCAAAAAATTTCTGAGGTGTTACACCTCGGCTCCATGTGGGTCTTTCCATTAATATGATGCAGCTAAGAATTTGAGTTAGAATAGTGAGAAGTGACTCTTAACAATTTTCGATTGTGATGGGGTTGTATCATGATCAACCCTTAGCTCATTCTTATTTGCTCGGTCTAACATTTTTTTAATTTACGAGACACACAGTGGAGTTAAAGACAGTCTAGAAATTTGGAGAGAGGCCTTAGATTCTATAGGTTTCAAGTTAAGTAGGACTAAAAGAGTAATTGAAGTGCAAATTCAATGACGCAACACATAAGGTGAAGGTGAAAGTAAAGATCGATGCACAAGTCTTATCTAAGAGGGAAAATTTTAGGTATCTTAGGTCCATAATACAAAAGGACGAGGATATTGATGATCATGTTCCACACCGTATTGAAGCGGCGTTGGTGAAATGGAGGCTCACATTTAGGGTACTGAGCAATAAGAATGTACAATCAAGGTCTGAAGATAAGTTCTATAGAGTGATTATTAGACCAACTTTGTTGTATGGGGTAAAGTCTTGGGCCAGCCAAGAACGTCCATGTTTAGAAGATAAATGTAGAAGAATGTATGGACATACTATGAGAGATATAATTAGATTGTGAACACACATCTTGATTTAACTTGTTAGATTTGAATATAAACAATTAAATTTATTCGAGAATATTTAAATGAACTAAACGAAGATAATAAAATAAGTACAGAAAGTTGTATGAAGCATTAGAACTCTGATGCTCAGCATTTGTGCTAAGATCTGAGGACGATATAATGATGTTGTCCTTGGTTTCAGGATCGCTTTAGTGGGTAAAAGCTATGAATTAGTAAAGATTGAGTAAAAAATATGAAAAACTTAGAGAACAAGAATATAAGCATATTGCTTTTGTATTGTTCAAAATCGCATCCCCATACAATTATATCGATACTAATATTTATAGGTTATAAAGGTAATACATCAACTAATAGAAAAGTTTCACTCGAACTTTAAAATACTATGACCAATGATTGTCGTCCACGTGAAAATGTCATTATCAGTGCCAACTAATATTTCTCTATTGCGAGAAGATCATTTTGTGACTTTGGAGACCCATCGAGGTCTATCTCTAGCAAACATATCTTCGACACTATTAATTCCACCGAACCAATTTCCTTGAACATTCTTTGTTGGTGTCATCATGTCCAAGCTGATTTTTGCCCAATATATCAATATTATTTTAAAGTCGATTTCAAATATATATTTTCCTAAATTTAATACTCTCCCATTTCAAAAGGAATTGACTAGTTTAACATAGAACGAAATTTTAAAAAGTAAAGAAAAGTTTTCAATCTCGTAATTCTAAATTAAAGTTATGTTAAATATATCAAATGTTAGGCCTTCAATATGTCATGTAGAGATCTGAAATTAAAATATAGCCAAAATTAAAAAATAAAATATTATTTTAAAATAAATTAAAGAAAAACTAAATCGTTCTTTTCTAAAACACAAAAAATAATAAATTTTCTCCAAACTTTACTTCAAAATTTCCATCAACATGTATCTTTCACCAACTCCCATTTTTTGTCATTTTCAGCTGAAGTGTCCTATTAGGACTCTAATGTGCAATAATGCAATTTATTTTTATTTTTATTAAAGTATGAGTTTATGGTGGGGACTCCAAAGAGAGTGGAATTTACTTTTTTATAATAAATTTATATCTTTATATTTGTGTCTCTATGTTTATGGTGAATATTCTAAACTAAAAATATAGGCAAGTCTGCTTGTATGAAAGGTAGTTGCACTGATATTCTCAATATGAATAAGAATATATTAGATAATTATGTTTACGTGACATCACTAAAGAATGCTATGATTTTGTAGCACTAGTCAATTTTTTAATGGAATCCAACGTGGGTGGATAGGGACTCTAAATTTCTTTTTTCTAAAAATACATTTTATATAGTAGATATATCGTGGAAATGAGATATTCTATGCTTCTAAGTAAATAAGAAATTTTCTATGTCTCGAGCACATTCAAATACAATTTTTTGAGATGTTTGATAATTTTCACATCAATAATTATCTAAGATAAAGATGATTTTCTATATATAGTGAATTTCGAATTTTTATATGACTCAAACATATTAAAATACAATTTTTTGATATGTTCGATAGTTTGACAAATAAATTTTTTTAAAAACATATACAGAAAGAACGTACGAGGATGCGCAACATATTTGCCTCCACATATTTTAGTATGACGACAAATATTTTTCTTAATCCATGTTACTTATACATTATTCATTTACGTAGTTCATATTAAGTGATCTGTTAGAGTTTCACATTTTTAAAAAAAATATATATTTAAGGACGTAAATTAAATGTTACTTTTTATTATTATCCTTTTGCTTATTTCTAAATCATTTTATTATAAAAAGTAAAATAATTAAGAACTTTATGTAAATACGAACAAAAAGTTTCAATAATTTTCTAGAACTTTGAATTAGGGATGACAATGGGATCGGGCAGATGCGGGTTGAGTTTAAGGCTATGTGGGGTGGGCGGGTTGCGAGTATATGTGATTTTATGTGAGTTCAAACTTATAAGAGTGATAAAGCATTAGTTATTTAGATAATTTCTTTAAAGCTACTAAAATATTCAAGATAGTAAATAGAAATGGTTTAATAAAAATAATACAATTTCTTACATGTTTGACCTCTAAAAAATATTTTTTTAAGTTACTATCCTATTAAATTAATACAACTTAATGAAAAAATGAAGTTATTTTTATGAATTATATTTTTAGTATCAAAACTTAACTAGAAAAAAATAATATTAAAAATATTATACGGGGCGGGGTGAGGCGGATTGAGAATGAAACAAATTGTTAGCGGGCGGGATGAAGCAGAGCTGATGTCATCCCTACTTTGAATAATTCACTTATTTTAAACTATTGAAAAAATCCAACAATTCACTTAATATAAACCAAAAGAAATAACAATCAAACAAGTGGGGGGGGGGGGGGGTTTGGTGGGATTGGATAAATTTTGGGTAAAAAGCGATTCCTCCTCTTGTCTGGTGCAAATCTAAATTAATCAATAAATTTCGATTCCTCCTCTTATCTAGTATAAATCTGAATCCGTAAATTTCAAATATCAGGTAAATAATCGTATAAAATAACAAATAAGATAAAGATTTCTAATAGAAGACATTTTCTACTGATAACATTTTTCTCTAAAAAGACAAAGAACAAAGAAACAAGAGATGTAAATGTGATGATAAAAAGTAGTGGGTGACAATTGTCCCTATATATATATATATATATATATATATGAGTTGCTAAGACTTAAGAGCCAGGAAATTAAAGTCGAACGTCTAATTAAAATAATTGGGATAAAATGACAAAAATAGTCGTTTAATTACATATTTTTTAGTCGTTTAATTACATATTTTTGAGCAGTTTCTATCATTTAAATTTGTCAGAAAGTGTTGATCTCCTCAAACACTTTACAAACTCTACTTATTAAATTAGATGTGAATCATTAAAAACGAAAAAAAATCAACCAAAAACACTAAAGAAAGGTCTGTCAAATCCCAAAAGTTGCAACACAAAAATTAAACATGACAGCATAAATATATAGACAAAAGGTACACTAATATATATATATATATATATATATATATATATGATTGTATATGTATTCATATACAATTTTATATATTGCATTATTTTTTCAATTTCAATCAATTCAAGTCTTCGCCAAACAATACTAAACTTTAGATATGAACTTCTCTCGATGTTTTGATCATTTTGATATATTATTCTCTCAAAATGATTCACGTCTGCGCATATCGAATTTTAAAATTAAGCTTTGAAGAAGCTTTAATAATTAGTGAAGTCTTTCCATTCCGACCAACTCAAAATCTCTTTTCTAAAACCGTCTCAAATTTTATATATGAACTCTTCTTTTTGTTTCGAATCTTTAGTATATCATTCACCCAAAACAAGTAGCGAATTTATTTCCTTTTTTACCATTAGGATTAGGAGAAGAACAATTTTTTTCTTTGAGTTCAGTTTTTAAAAGTTGAATCTAAAAGTTGTGAGTCTTGTAATTAATTGTTACTAGTTGACAATTTATTTATGTTTTCGTTGAATTTGGTATTATTATATATGTTGGAAAAACTATGTTTTGTCTATTGGGAGAGAATATTTACACCGCGTAAGCTAATATAAAATATTATATTCGGCTTAGCTTATGTTTATATATAAATATCTCTTATATATTACTAGCCACTACATAAAAAATGATCATTAGCGGCAATTAATTCTTAATTGTCACTATAATATGTATTTTTAGCAGCAATTAACACTCTTTGTATATGTCCCTAAAGCCTTTAGCGACATTGATTCTAATGACACTTAACTAATGCCGGTAAAGATTTTAGCACTCTTTATTAATGTCAATATTTATTACCGCTAAAAGTTGTTTTTGTTGTAGTATACACTTGTATTCAAGGTTGACATATTCTGCATAATGCATTCCTCAGATATAATATTGTATAATAGCGTATATTGAATTACGTGGCGTAATATTTTATGTTCGAATGCATATACTTGAAAGTTTCTCTATTTTATTTGCATATATGCTAGTTTACAAAATGAAAAAGAAGATGACAAGCATTGGAGTGACGACTATGATATGGTTATGATCCTTTACTTATCGCCTTTAACCCCTCAATTGAATTTGCATCTAAGGACACTATTGCTGAAGCACTAGTAATTTGTACATCTATACGATTAATTGGATTTCTATTTTTTTGGTTGAACTAAAAATGACATTGCTATATTATTTGACTTTTTAAGACCGTTTATGCATTAGTATAGTAAGGTTATTTGTTGTCAAATGCGTCTTTTACTTTTATATTCTATGTTTCACATTTGAGAGTACTAAAAACTTTTTACCCTTTTAGTGTTGTTTTTATCTAAGTTTTCAAGCATGGTAACAAGTTTCGAAAGCAGCAAAAAGATTATTTTAATATCAATATCAATGTGAGACTTTTCAGTGTGAATTCAGTTTTAATCGGGTTCCAAGAGTTTCACAGAAGGGAGGTTAGCGAGATCCCAACTCCATGGAAAGAAAAAAAGATCGACCGTGAAAAGGCAAGTCTCGGATTTCACCATCTGGCTTATGTTGTTGAAAGTCCAGCTCATCCTAGTATGACATGTTTGCATTGTATCCCCTGATAATGATCATTCCTATTCAATAGTATGAATAGGTATGTCTGTCAACCATTTCTATATGTCAGATGGAGGACAACTTTAATTTGGAGCTATTCCCTTTCTCCTCAATGCGAGTATCGGACATCGAGTGAAACTAAAAATAAAATATCAATATCAAGATCATACATTAATATCAAGATCATATCAACTAATCAATCCTACAATTTATTTACAATGATAATTTGTGTTTGAATAAGGGAATACATGCAATTAAAAAATGGTGATTGGGGGATTATGTGTCAAAATCAGTCCAAGTAGGCATCTACATACATAAGACATCCACTTGCATGTTGCATTATGTTGTCAAGTAGTAGTCAATCTCATTCAACTTTTCTTTGAAAAAACCTCACCTAATTCAAGACAAGACCTTAGACATATATACAAATTGTGAATTTTTATAAAATTCACGAGATATTCTTCGGTATAATCTTTTCACATAGAATAAACAATCTGTTCATTCAGATATGAATTTTTTTTATTTTTTTTTTATAAAATTTAAAATAATAGCCTTTTTAAAAAATAAAATGTAAATTAATGAGTCAAGTTTTACATTAAAAAAGTAATACGATATTTAAAATTCCAAATCATGCTTAGTAAAGAATTTGAGATAAAAATCGTGATCTTGTCCAAAAGCTTTTCACGTGCTAATTATGGTAAATTGTAGATCCATCATTGGGGGTTGAGATATTCGTAGTAGATATATGCTAGTATTATTTACATGAATTATCTATACTATTCAATATTCTTAAAGATTATTATTCCCTGTGTTTTATTTTATATAGCAATATTTAATTGAGTAGAAAATTTAAATGTATTACATACCAAAACATTCTTGGAATTTGAGGTTTTTTAATAATTATATATACCATCATATTTTTGATATACTTTATTATTGAAAACACGCCTAGCTATGGAATATTTGGTGTTCACGAAACAAAAGCACTTTGACAACCTAAAGACATAGGTCTATGGAACTCCAATTTTGGGGTCCTTTAAATTTAATCGTAATAAATTATGTATTATTATTTTTTTTGAAAAAATATTTATTTAATAAAAAGTATAATATATTAAAATTTATATTATTTTATCCTCTTTAACCTTTTTGAAGGAATTAAGAAAAAAATGATTTTGCCTTCTTATATTTTGTCGGATAACATTGACGTAATTATGTTATTTTTTTTCTTTTAACTCCTTTTATACTCGTTTTCTTCGATAAGTTAGAATAATACTCTATTGAAAAAACTAGGACAAAATAATTGGAAAGTGTTAAACAAATAAATTATACATTCTTTTTATTTTGTTTCTTTTTTTATTTTCAAGTAGCATAGTAGTAATTATATTAAAGTAGGCTATATCAAATTATATAAAGCGTGTATATCAAATTATTGACTTTTCTATTCATAGTTTATGCTTGTAACTCTATTATTTTTATAAGTTTTTTAACCTATTGCTTATAAAATTATGTGAACCGGTCATGTAATAATTTCATTAATGAGAGAATGTTTTTACATTAAGATTGATAATATCTTATGGTATAAAACTAACAATTGAAAAAGAAATTATTCGACATTTTGATTATAAAAAAATATTTGATAATAATTTTGCATCTAATAAAATATATGTTTAGATTTTAAGCCTCTAATCCAACTGTGTTGAACCAACCTTGTTGCTACTTTAGATTCACTGTGTGTTAAAATTGTTGAATTAAAGTCCACTCATGTAATCCTAGACCCTAGTTTCACTTTTTGTTGGAGTTAACTTCAGAAAATGTCTGGTTACAAAATTCTAAAATTTAACTTAAGTTGAATTATAGAATTTTCAAAATTTTGAAAAAATAACAAAAGAATGTCTTCACTTTTTTCTCTCCAAATTACTCAAAAAAAAGAAGAAAAAGAACTCAAAGTTTGTATTCATGGTTGTCAAAACACAGCTCCTATTTATAAATATAACTTCTTACGTTGAAAAGTGAAATTGCTTTTTTCAAATTTCATAATGAAACTTGGACAAACACCCATGAAGTATCCTTCCTATCAAAAAAATAAAAAGTTTATAGTAAGAAATTTCTAATTATAAAATGGAGCCATCATTTTTGAATCATACTTATTTAATTTGACTTATTTTAAGTATAAATTGTATTTCATAGACATTTTACACTGTTGGTCTCCTCTCCAATCTCTAATATATCAAATTATCAATGAAAAAATCGGTTAGTTTTCTGCTTATTTATCAAACACTATAAAATAAATAAAAAAATAATTTATTTTTCAAAAAAATATTTTCGAAGGGTATGTTCCCGATGCAAAATATTTCTCTTTCAACCCAAACATACCCTTATATTTGTCCTATTAAGGTGACTTAATTTGTTTTTAAATTCGACAGCTTTATTAGGTGCGGATATACATAATTGTATCTATCTCAACTCAACATATGAGGTCAGGTGGGATCACGAAAAAATAGGTACAGTATTAGATTCCTCTATAAATTAGAATTAGAATATTGGATGTCTTGTCCTTTGGCAAGATAGATTTTTGTTCTTCAATAATAATCTAGTGCTAAGTTTTTTTAAAAAGTTTTCACACAAATTCAATTAAATTTAGATTCGCATGATCAAATCTCAAATTAAGGCCAGAGTTCTCCTTGACAAAGGCATTAGTATATTTATAACTTGAATTTGAAATCTTTAACTAAGAATATAAAAATACCACTCCATTGCAATTTTTGTTGATAATTCAGTGTTCAGTTGTTTATTTATTTTCATTAAGATTAAAATATATGAATCTGAATTACATCTTAATACTAAGACGTCATGTTAAAGATCATAATACTAAATAGTTAAGATTGTTTGTTTTCCCAATATATGAATATATAAAACTTGTTTTCGTTTAAAGAGTAATAAATATAAAATTTAAATAAAATATTAAGTTGATCTAATATAGTATAAGTAAAACATTTCAAAAAAATTATATGACAATTGATGGTGATGATGGTTAGTATTATGATTGTGTGTTGATTTGGAATGATATTGACTGATGATGGTGTTTGTGAGAAGTATCTTATGGTATAGTGGTTACTAGTAGTGACTAATTGTAGTTGTTATTTTTGGTTGATAATTAGTAGTTGAATGATACTGATAACTAATGTCGATGGTGAATGATGATAACGGTCATCGATATATAATGTTGACTAATAATAATAATTATCAATAGTGATTAGTGGATGTAATAATGATTGGTGGTAATAATTACAAATGATGACTAATGGTGATGACAATTGATTTTGGTTATTAACCGTAGTGATGGTTGTGGTTGGGTTGAGGATGGTGATTGTGGATGATAGATGGTGGTAATAGTTTGTGGCTGAAATTCTTAAATAAACATCTTAATATTATTAAAATTTTGTTATAAATCTCAATCGTTCAAACTTATTCAAACTCATTAAATTATTATAAAATATAAAAAACAATCGCCCTTAATGATTTCCAGAATTGATTTATGTTCTAAAAGCTAATTGAAAACTGATTCTAGATCATTATTTTTTTGGTTTGTTTTATCAGATTTTTATTTCACGTTCGTTATTTTGCTAAGAATACGTGGCAAAGCCAGTTGATGATGACATATCATTCATAATTACTGAAATTAATGACGACTATGAAGAATCAATCATAGTCTATTTTTCACTGCAGAGTGATTATTTAAATAAATGTCATAATAATCTTATATTTATTTATGCAAGAATCGTAATTTGAAAAAAAGCAAAAAATTGTGGGTCTTTAGATTTGTGGAACCCTCACTTTTAATCCTTAGGCAAAATGTCTTTTTGTGATATTATATAAATTTGGGAAAAGTATACAACTATGCAAATTAATTACCTTGATTTGGCACCTCTATGTAAACCTCTTTCGATTTGGTCCATATTAAGTGAATTGTAAGTGTTTAACATAATCTTTAAAAAATTATTTTAAAAAGAGAAAAAATCCCTCCATAAATAATTCACTTTTTCTGAATTATGAAAAAGTCTCAACAATTTTGATAATATTCCTTTGGCTCATAATATTTCCTAAAATGTCCCAAAATTTCAGCCCTTAAATTCATATAAAAATTGTAGCACCCCTTTCTATTCTCCTTACTATAAACATGTTGTCTTTTTCTCTTTGAATGTAATGCTGAAACTTTGGCTCAAAGTATCTCTTTTGTTTTAGCACCCCTTCTAGTTTATTTATTAAAATTTAATTAATAAAAAATATTTTAATAATCTTTTCTCTTTTTCAAATGAAAATAAAGTAATATTTTTAAAATATGACTGTCTTTAAATATTTTTTTAAATAAAAATTAACTTGCTAAAAATGAAAAAAGTATTTGAAAGCAAAATTAAATTTAAATTCTATGGTACCCTGATTTTTTTTTGTCCAAATCCTTTTTTTTTGCATAACATCTGGGCACACACGCACTTACACAAGGACCATGAATAATTTAACACTTACACAAGGTCCATTCACCTTTTTTGTTACCAAATACATGTATCACGGGATACATGAACTCAAATTAGGTTAATTTTTTCTAAATACACTCTATCCAAGTGAATTAGCATGTATCTAGGATACATAGACAAATCTTGTGCCTTCACCTCCCTCTCATCTTGCTCGCCACTCTCTTATCTCACTCGCGTATTTAGGATGCATCATACCAATATCTCGCGTATCTAGTATCTTATATACATTTAATCACACTAGATTTTTTGCTAGTATTATTGAAACAACACTATTGTTCGTCATATTTGATTTGAAAATCTTCTCATTTTCTTGATGTTATAGAATTTTATGTTTAAAAAGAAAAATAATAAAAGAAAAAAAAGGACTAGTCCATCCTAGCCCTCGGCCCTTCTAGGGATGGGTTGGGTTGAACATTAATTTTTAGGCCCTTCCAAATGAAGGGACGGCCCACCATAACCCATCAAATTTCTTGTCCCGCGAAACTTGGATTGGGTGGGGTTGAACCGACCCTTTTTGACAACTCTAATTCACATTTTTTTGTTGTTTAAGATGTTACACTTGCCTCCATTATTTTGATTTGTCTATAACAATTATTTTAACCTACGTTAAAACAAAGGAGAAATAAAAGAAAAGAATCAAAAAGAAAATAATTAACTACAAAAGATGCAATAATGGAGCATATGCATAATTAGATTATAGGGAGCATCAAAGTAAAAGGATATAAGTTTGCTCCTTGTGAATAATTATACATTTTTTCCTAAATTTTGTTGAAAAAATTGTGGCCCAAAACTATTCGGGTATCTAATTTATAAAAATTGGTCCAAACCCCCTATTTCTATCAATTTTAATATAATTTGCACATATTTTGAAATCTTTGAGTCAAGTGAAAAGGGATAGTTACAATCTAATGCCTATAATATACATAAGTAATATATAAATTTATATATATCAACAATATTGATAAATAAATTTGACTAAACTGTACATATATCCCCTTCAAATAACTATAACATCTCAAATTTCCTCCTTATTCTTAAGATTTCATCCAATTTATTTTTCCCTAATCTCTCAAATTTCATCTTTATTATAAATCTCCCCATATATCTCTATTGTTATACTCCTTGCCTTTCTCCCTCTCCCCATACATATACATATTACAAAAATAGACATTATATTCTCTTTTATATCCAATAATTAATTAGTTTAACTAAATAACTATTGGTTTTTTACATCAAAATCATACAATGCATTAATATCACATACAGTATATAAAAAGTAAATTGACTTTGGAATTTCATTTCCTATTATTTTTTAAGTATGCTTAATATTGTGTGATTTTTAAGGTTGGGGGGGGGGGGGACACCATAATTTTAGGAGAAAGAGTATTTTGCTCAACATGACTTTAGAGATTGGATACAAGATTGGCTAAGAATGCCAATATTTTTTAGGCTTAAGTTGCAAAACAAAATTTTGGGTTAAGAATATGTTAATTATACATTAAGATTAATGTACATGTCAAATCCCAAAATAAAAAGCTATATGGTGCAATAATCTGTATACAACCTAATGATATCAAATGCCCATACAAGAAGATTCCTTTTAACATTATGAAACTGGTCCTTTAGAATATAAACTTCATTGTGCCTTTACAAAAACAAGCTAGCCCAATGTAGGCATGTTCTCTATTAGGTGGGAAATTTCCTAGGGGATTTTTCGCAAATAGCCATTATAATAAACTTAATTATGCTCCATAGCTATAGTTTCATACTTACGGAAAGTGTCTCATTTGTATAATCCGCGGGTGAGTTTGTATAATTCACGGGTATATTTGTATAATTGAACTATTTTTGTATAAACTCAAAATAACGAATTTATACAAACACAAAGATTTGAACTTTAAACAGTTATACAAATTATATTATACAAAATTACATTATACAAAAGTTATACACATTATACTATACAAATTTTGATTTATACAAATGTGTGAATTATACAAACTCGAAATAATTATCACAGTGATAACTAACTAAACCTATAGCTATGATGACTAATTAACTAGTATATATTTGCTTAATAACCATTTAATTTCCCCAAGTTCCTCTATACACAAAAATAGGACCATATTTATCTACAATAGCGGTACTTTGGCTAGTGATAACACTTCACTTAGAACAAGCTTGGTTACTACAAACAACTTCTCTCCAACAAGGTCAAATTAACATTATCAAATGTTGGATTGTACCTATCACTACATGTTTTCTCACATGGCCAATTATATATAATACGTACTTTCAAGAAGAATATCAACGGTCACAACGAATCCATTGTTTATGACTGATCAACCTCCAGATCGGAAGATAGGGACATACGCAAGAAATATCGTCTACAAGAGAACATTAGGTGAAATACAATAAAGAACAAGTGGGAAATAATCAAACTGGAAAAAACATATACATGACATAAAGTATTGTGTATAACTTGTTTTTTATAATTAGACTACAATGTTTTGAAAGGGGTCATGTATTACAAGGCACAACATAACTAAGAAGCCAAAATGTCAATTCGTACTAAGTTGGTAAGAAATGGACGTAAACCATCACCACATGAAGAGATTATTAGAAAAAGAAATACAATTTAATTTTTTTAAATTAAATATCCGATCAAAATTTTAATTTCAAATCAAATCAGGTCCAAGTGGGCCTAAGAATTTATTAGAAAAAATACTCTTTGCAAGTTGACACAAAATGGGGCAAAAATGGATTTCCCAAGGCTAGGAGCCAATTTACGTTACGTATGCCATGACAAGAGTTGATAATAAAGGGATAAAATATAAATAACCAACAAATATAAGGATTTGATTACAACTTTGTTTGTTAAAAAAACTACAAAATCATATCTACTTGACATCTCAGTCCAAAAGAAACTGAAACACTTGTCTAGTATAAGTAGCTCAACTGGAACTTCAAAATATATTAATTTGATCACTTTTCTCTTTTTGTTCTATCATTTAGATTTTGAACTCCCATTCAGCCTTTCTCTCAATCATTTGTTCACGTTATTTATGTATTATTTTTCGTATAATTTATATAGTGTTTATTAGGTAGATATGAAATAAGTTATTTATAGATAAAATTAATATACGATATTTGGTTGATAGTTTAAGAACACGCATAACTGATACATGTATAAGCTATGCGCAAATTTTTATATATATATTTTTATGCATGATATAATGTGGAATAATTAATACATGAATAACTAATCTATGTATAACTAATATCTGCATAAGATAATACATAGATTAACTCATAATTAATCTCTATATTACTAATATCTGCACAACTTTAACCAACTGCTAAACGGAATGGACGGAAGATGGATCCATCATTACACCCTTCAGCACCAACATCAATCAGAAATATAGTACTACTAGGTACATTTCTTATTAATTATGTGTAACAAACAATTAATTAAGTTGGGTAAAGCTTCATATCAGAAGTTGCAGAAATTGCTGGCTTTCTATTGTACTATAGTATTCTGCTCCACAAAATCTCTATTTCTAGTTAATGAAAATTTACTCATCAACTACATGATTCAACGCTGCATATGGACTCATACAATTAATCATTGGAGCCTTTGTTTTCATCTATTATTGAATTTTATTAGGGGAAGTTTATGCTATAGAATATAATTTTTTCATTCACATTCCACCGAATCAGCTCACTGAGTAAAAATGCATGATGAAAAATAGATTTTCACTGAAATTGTGGTAAACTTGCTAATTTTTTTTGTATGAAAACATCATTCCTCCGTCCCATATTAGATGGGCATCTCACTATTTTTTTTATTTTTTTTTATATTACTTGATCACTTACTAAATTAGGATAGAATTAATTAAAAAAATTCTCATTTTACCCCTACTATTAATATGACCTTTGGAAATTTAAACAAATTTTTTGAAGACCCAATAATTTCTTTTTTTCAAGGGACTAATTAATATGAATAAAGGACAGAATAGTAAAGTTGATCAATCTATTAATGATTTCTTAATTATCGTGTAAAATAGAAAATACTCATCTAATATAGAACATAGGGAGTACTATTTTTTTCTTTTCTTACCAATTCAATCAAAATATCTCTAAAAATAGTTATCGAGCATATTGAGACCCTATTTCAACAATTTTTTCTTGATATGGTCTAATATGTAAAATTCATAAAATTAAATTATCACCTTCATAGCTTGCAACATTTACCACATTTTGGACGTATATAACAAACATGTGTCGTATATGTCTTCTATTTTTGGTGTATGTATAGTTTTAATTACTTTATAAAAAACTAATTATTACTGTTGTAGTTAAAATACTTGATCCTCTGCATCTTGGTTTGGAGAGAATAGAAAAATAGCCAACCATTAAACATCAATATCTACTACTTAAGATCTCTATCAGACACATAAAAAAACAAAAAAGGCTAACGTGGTTAAGTAATTGCAATTATCGATCATAATTTCTCTAATTAAATTAGGTTTCAATAGGTAGAGTAGGTACAATCTTTCTGTAGTATTAGTACAAAAAATAAAATAAAAATGGATCAGGCATAACTCAACTCAACAGAGGCGTATCTAAGGGGGTCACTAGGTTCACGTGAACCCATGGTCCCCTCCTGAGATCATATATAATAGTGTTATATTTTAAAAAAAATATATTGAAATATAGATGTGTGAACCCACACTTAAAGTATCACATGATGCGATTATGACTAGGTGCACCTCTTTTCGTGAGATAGAAATTTGAATTTTATATTTATCTTGTTTTATTTTTCTTTCTAAAATTAAATAACACTTCTCTAAGTGGTAATTGGTGTGTGTATATATATATATAAGAATTAATTTTAGACCTATAATTTTAAAATTTTAACGATTTTCAGTAGTAAAATTCTAGATGTCGAACCGAACAAATTTATATCATAGATCAACCTTTTTATAATAGTGCATCCATCATCTCGAAATCCTGGATACGCATCTTTACTCAACCACCGACATGGTGTGATTCTTCACATCTCCTACCCTCGTAATTGAATATCTAATGCGTGGATAATTAACGAAGAAATTATATAATTAGACATACTTCAATATCATATACTCCTATACTATTATTGCTTATACTTTATATCACGGATTTTATCACTAATTAAAAGTTTCTTACCATATATTGAGGAAGATACACCTAGATACATGTATTTTGCTACCAGATACACTAAAATAAGGAGAGATGCGAACAAAATTAGTTATGTAGTTCAAATACATGCGAACAACACTAGACACACACCAAATACATTATTTAATTTGTATGTATCCGGTTTGATTCACATGTATCTGGGATACTAGATACATAGAAGAGTGGTGAGTGAGACAAGAGGGAGGCGAACAAGATTTATTATTTATCCCAGATACATGCGAATCTACCTGGATATTGTGTATCTAGAATAAATTAACCTAATTTTGACCATGTATTCTGAGATATATGTATCTAAAAGTATTTGGACGCATAAAAAATTGATAAGATACGTAATATTACAAATTAGAGTGTATCTAAGTAATTAGCTCTGAAATTAATGAAATTTATATAAGTTTCCATAATTAAATTAGGGGGGACATTATTCAAATCATTGATACCTTTACCTCTTAACGTGGTGATTGTTGACAGCTGAGCTAACGCTACTAATACTATTTCAGTATTGGTACATTTTTTTTTTACCTTTTAAGGAGTTATAAAATTTGATTATAGAATCTCAACAACCAAAACAAATAGTTCCAAAAATCATGATCTGGTTCATACATGGCTGAAATAAATCAATCTTTAAGTCCCATTTCATACTTGTTTATTTAGTTATTTAACAAAGCTATACCATTATCATAAAGCTACATCCATAAAAAATATTATAATGCAGAAAAATGGTGATCTTAATTTACTTAAAATTCATAATCAGATAATAATGATTAAAGTGAAATCCCTCTTAAGATAGGAAAGAAAACCAGTAATGACTAGAGAGTATAAACAGGGAGGCCAGTGGAATAGCTTACAAATGATATAGTTTGAATCTTTTTTAGTACTGAAAATGAATTAGGTCCGATTGGATTAACTTATTTTTAGGGGTTCTTTATTTTTAAGTAGCTTTTTTTTTTTTTTAGTTTTGAAGGTGTTTGGAAAGGTTATTGAGTGCTTTTAAGCACTTGTTTTTAGGCTAAAAAAAAGTTTTAAAATAAGTCAAAAATCAAAAGTAGGGTACCATCTACTTTTTAAAAAAAAATAAAAAAAATTAAGCCATCACCAGGGTTGTGAGCCCTTAGTGTGGGGGGTTAGACTTGGTTGTTTGAGGGTACCATCTACTTATGATTTTTATTGATTTATAAGCCCATCCAAATATGTCTTTAATCTTTTTTTAAGCTTTAGGACACGTTTGGTATGATGGATAAAAAAAAAAAAAATTTATGATACATTTTTAGTACACTTTAATTCTTTGTTTGGTTACAAAGTTTAAATTAACTTATCCCAGAATTACTAATTAGTATTGGGATAAGTTATTCCTGTCGGCGAAATAATAATTCTGAGATAACTTATTCTGAAATAAATAGTTAAAATAACAAAAATACACCCTCAAATCCTTTTTATACATCATTTTTCACATCTTTTAATGTACACTTATGGAGGGTATTTTTGTAAGCAAACAACTTATTCTTAGAAATTATGCTATGCATTATTTTTAAGGAAAAACTACCTATATATGTAGACATACTTCACTACCATATATACATATTTATCTTAGTTTTAAAATATTACATATAATATCACTTTTTAATAATTATACCATATATTTTAAAAAGTTAAATAAGATACACAATCCCATTAAATATGGTATTGAATAATTATCTTAAAATTATATCTCCTTAATTAATGGGGAAAATGTAGAAGTACCTCCCAAGACTATGACCCAAATCTCAGAGACACACCTTACCTAAACTAAGGTGCTATTACCCCCTGCACTCATTTTTTTTTGTAATTTTGTACATCTTTTTTGGCTTACGTGGCATTCAAATATATCTCACGCGCCTCAACTGCATGGAGTCACGGGGTGTGCCACATAAGCCAAAAGGGGTACAATATTATATATAAAATGAGTTCGGGGAGGGGGGGGGTAATAGGACCTTAGTTTAGTTAAGATGTGTCTCTAGAATTTCGGTCATAGTTTAGGGGTACTTGATCCCTAATTAATGAGACATTAACAATTCAAATTACTTTCTCTCTTCAATTTAGTCATTTCCCTCCCCAATCCTTCAAACCGTTTGTATCTCACCCTCACTCCCCCATGTAATTCTCACACATCCATCATTACCCCTTCTTCCTTAACCATCTCAATACATATTTGCATGTACTAAATTCATAACTAGCTCTCACAGGTGCTCAAAAGATAGTATTTGGAATGATCCATTCACCATGCTTATAATGTCTCATAACAAGCTATGGAGCACTCAAAGAAGTAAATAAACCCTAATGACACTAGATCCCTCCCTCCACAATGAAAAATCCATAATCAACATTATATAAAGAGGTAAAGTAAGATTTTGTTAAGTTATTCTGAGATAGTTTATTATATCTTTGTTTCCACCATTTTCATGAACGGATGATTCTTGTTAAAGATTAATTTAAATTAATAAATCGTGCATCTTGACTTTAAAAACTGTTGGATACATGTATCTCGCCATTAATGATTCAAGCCGATGAAGAAGATGAAGCGGTTGATCTAAATTAATAAATCGTGTATCTCGCCATTAATGATTTAAGCCAATGAAGAAGATGAAGAGGTTAATTAATTCAAAATAATAAATCCGATGAAGATGTTAATTCAAATTAATAAATCGTGTATTTCGACTTTAAAAACTGCTAATACATGTATCTCACTATTAATGATTCAAGCCGACGAAGAATATGAAGAGGTTGATCCAAATTAATAAGTGTATCTCCTCTTGGATACATGTATCTCCATTAATGATCCAAGTCGATGAAAAAGATGAAAAAGGTTAATTAAAATTAATAAATCGTGTATCTTGACTTTAAAAATGTTGGATATATGTATCTTGCCAGTAATGATTTAAGCGATGAAGAGTACAATAATAGTATTAATTGGGTTCATGATTTCGTTATTTTAGAAAAACTTGTTAGAGTTGATACTTAAGATTTGTAAATCTGATGGGTTGTTAATTAGTCAACAATTAATTATTTGATTAAGGAAATACGTTACATACCCTTTAATTCAAGTTAATAAATTGTGTGTCTCGGCTTTAAAAACTATTGGATACATGTATCTCGCCATTAATGCTATATGTATCTCGAGGTCAAAATATGGTATAAAAAGTAATATTACAAACTATCGAAAATTCTAGTAATTCGGATCTAAGGTAATTGAATTAATGTTACCACAAATCAAACATTCATTAAGAAATAATATCATCATGACTAATTGCAACATAACTAATCTCAATATAACTAATCCTATCATAACTAATTTCATCATAATTGTCTTCAAACCAAACGACCCAATAGGATTTATCGAGTTTTACCAACACACTTTAGTTTCTTGAAAATGACTGAGTTAAGTATTATTAGTTTTCATTAAGATTAATTAAAATAAGAAAAATAAATGTACTAAAAAATTAAGATTCAAACCTTGAAACAAACATGCTTAATTATTGAAATATGAATAATTAAGATTAACATATTCATTAAGTGCAAACAAATGAGACCTAAGATATATCTCAATACACATATGAATGAAGATGTTGTTTCTAGATCTAAAAACTTAATGATTAAGATTATTTATTTTTTAACATCAGAATATGCATATTATTTTTATATATATAATAAATATACAAGTCAAATAAAAAATAATTAAATATTAAAAATGTTAATGTAATAAAATTAAACAAATATTTAATACGAATGTAAAACATTTATGTTTACTAGTGATGATGAAAATGATTTATAGTAATGATGATGATAATGATTAGTGTTAGTGGATAGTAAGAGTGATAGTGATAGTTATGAAATCTAAGCAATGAATTTATAGCTACAAATTTCAAGCTATGAATTTAAAATTCATAGCTATTATCTAGTAGTAATAGCCATAAAATTTCATTTTTCATAGTTATTTACAAATTCCTAAACTTTCTCATCCATGAAATTCAAATTGACAAAGCTTGTAACACCCCTAAAATACTAGACCAACTCTTGCATGTCGATGCATCATCTCGTAATTACTAGAATATGTTTTATTCTCATTTTTGGAACTTGAAATGTTGTGATTTGCAAACTTGCTTAGCATAAATTGTTATCGTAAATTAAGGTATTGTATGGGAGTATTTGTGTAATTATCTAATTATACTTACTTATACATTGGAAGTGTGGGTATAAAGTACATAAATATAGTTATATATGTATGCTTTTTGGGCAGCCATCTATTTGTTTGGGCAGCCCCTTTTGGTAACATCTGTCCATGTGACAAGGATAACTTTTGTAG
>JAJOOS010016645.1:0-27781 GCA_029582725.1 Solanum chiquidenum
GTCTAGTTTAGAGTACAATTGAGGAAACCTTTCAAGAGACTCACTTTCACTAGATTATCATAAACCTTATTCATTCATTCATGTGTGTGTGTACATATGTGAGAAAGCCTTTCACATAAACACCTTCATACAACACATATTCATACCTTACTAATCATACACTTTGCATGCATAATAAGATGTAAGGGTGCATATAAGAGTTAACCTAAATAAACACCATAACACATCATATTCATAGCTATACACGTAGAGTGTGTGTGTGCATATTGGTCCTCATAGTGACATAATAGCAACAACATTGATATTGAGTGCACCTCCCTTCAAGGGATCACCACATTCACATTGTCCCCAACTAATGAGCAATTTACATATAAAGCCTTTAGGGATTCTAGACCACACTTCATCATAGGAGACAAGGACACATTCAACAATGAGTAGGTACTCCTAACATGTATATGATCACACATACATATAGGGGTCATATAGGTAGGGGTCATTCCATAATAGTACTTAACATAATCAATCATGTACACCACACCTTATCCCTAACATTATCATTCACATTATACTCCTCATCATCAACACACTTTAAACATCATACTAGCATTGAGAATTTTGTTCATAATATTCATAGCACAACTTCATAAACATATGCATCATAATCATCAATTCACTTCACATCTATTGCCTTCAAGGCCATGATCTAAACATGCATAGATATACAAGAAGTAAACACCGCCACCATAAGTGGACCAAACCATACAACATCAATTCCCATACTATAGACTAGAAGTTAGGTCAACTTACCAATTCTCCAAGCCATGATCACCATGGATCAATCCACAACAATTCATAGTCAATTGACATAGATAGCAATAGGAATCAACAATGTAATTCAATAACATATACATAATCTAAGTACAATTCTATAAACAAAGGGATCAACCCATAACTCTGCTCATGAGATCATAATCCTCAACTCATCAATATACCAACAATTCAACATGAATAAGCATATATAATCATAGGAAACATCAATACAATCTAATCTAAACCTAATTTCACCAACAGAAATCATATTCACAAAGACCCACATCCTAGGCCAATTTTAGAGAATAAGGGGATCATGGGTTCTTCAATAATTCCTTTGAAAATTATCTTAAAAACCTTAATTCCACATCAATTCATCAATAGAATGATTTATAAAATTGTTTGACAAAGCACCCACGTTTAGATCGAAAATTGGGAATTTTGGTCTTTGAATCACTTTTGAAAATCTTTGATAGAACTCCTTAAATTAGAGGTTATCCAAGAATCAAGAGTTACCATACCTTAATTATTGAAGACCCATGAAATTGAAGAACAAATCAGTTGAAAACCCATCTTGTAGCTTGAGCTTCATCAAAGTCTTCAATGGAGTTTTGAGAGAATCTATTTTTGTGAGGGAAGGGTAAATTTGAAGAATGGGGTCTAATTCTAGGTTTAGGGGTTTTAACCAACTTAAAAAACCCTAAAATAGGTATAATAACTGTTTATAATAATTCCCCAAAGTAGCCAAACTACCCCTCACTTAGTTGGACCTTTTAAACAAGTCAAACTTGAGTTTTATTTTTGCAGATTTAGTCGGGGATCAAGTTCGTGATGGGGAGGTGTTTCCGCAAGTTTCATAAATTAAAATTCGAGACAGTAGAGTCTGCGACCTGTCCGCGATGCGGAGACACTTTTTGTCCCTTGGTAGAGCTAGTCCGCTACGCGGACATGCTCCCTCCAAGCACAACTTGCAAGCTGCCTTGGCAGCTTGTTTGGCCAAGGGTTGGGGTCCTCCTCGGGGACCCTTAGGGTGGTTCCGTGGCGTCGTATTCAAATGTTTTGATCCTAAAAACATCTATTAAGACACTAGGGTCACCTCCACTGATTTTAGACTCCAAAAAACACATAAAAACATGAACAACATACTAGAACACACCAACACGTAAAAGACTAGATTCTGAACGTCTTGGTCATCCCTTGACATTTGACTTCCAAACACTTTAAAACTGACTTAAAAGGCTATTCTTCATTATTTTAACAAGTTATTAATGCATAAAACCCATGTGAGGATCTACTTTATCCTACTTCTATTTGAGGGGTGTTACATACATTCTTGTGCAGCCATAGTTACGGATACGTACTCAGCTTCAGTGCTAGATAATGTTACCACTAGTTGCTTCTTGTTGCACCAAGATACCATAGCTAAACCTGTATTAAAACAATATCCTGAAGTTGAATGTCTATCATTCGCATCTCCAACCTAATCCGCGTCGATAAATCTATTGAGACCAAAATTTTCATGTCTTTTGTACATAAGACCATGATCAAGTGATCCCTTCACATAACAAAGAATTATCCTTGTTGCATCAAGGTGTAAACTTCTTGGACACTACATGAACTGAGAAACAATTCCAACGGAATAAGCCATCTCCGGTCTTGTGATAGTTAAAGAAATTAAACTACCAACAAGTTGTTGAATAATTTTGGCATCTTTTAATGGCTTTCCTTCAGCTTTCATCTACTTTAGATGTGGTTCCATTGGACTGGATTTTTCTTTCAACTCCCCCATGCCAAAACGCTGCAACAATTTTCTTGCATATGTCTTTTGAGAAATAAAATACCCTTGATCTAGTTTTTCAACTTTCAGACAAAGAAATCAGCTTAGTTCCCCCAAATTATTCATCTCAAATCGAACCGAAATATCATTTTTCAACATAGAAATCGCAACTTCATTATGTCCAGTAAGGATCACGTCATCCACATATAACAAAACATCATGTGCACATTTGATTCTGATTTAATAAATAGACTAGAATCTGCATCAGATGTATTACACAAAATAAAATAAAAAATGAACTTGTTTTCGAAAAATCGATTAAACTTTTGATTGAAGAGAAATCGAATTTTCAAAATGAACAGAGTCGCCACTTAAATTTTAAAAAAAATTAAGAAAACTTATAAATATTTCAAAAGATTTAAATAGACAAAATCAATTAAAAATAAAAGGGTTCGAGTTCAATGTACATTCCAAGAAGGTGTTAGGCCCTCGGAATGTCCACTAACTTGCGGTTGACCGACGATTTGATTAAATTTGACTAATTTTAGAAATAATAAATTAAGTAATAAAATCCATATTTTATGGGAAGAGAAATAAACTGAAGGGAATTTTTTAAGGTAATTAATTCATATGTTGTAAGACAACTAAAATAAAATAGAACTAAGTAATAAATAAGAATATGAATATTTAAATTTGAACATAAAACTAGACATGGCTATCTTTTGGGAATTAATTAAGTTAAAAACCAAATCACATAAAAAGGGTTAGAGAGCTAATACAAACAAATAAATAATGGCGATAACGAGAGAATGCCCAAATTTGGGCCATTTCTATTGGACCCTTGGTCCACACCTATCCTAAACTTTATAAGTGGGCCTGCTGAAAGTTCAAATGGATTTCAGCCCATTTGTTTCTTCTTCAACCTGCTACCTAATCACATAGGACTGCTGCACAAAAGAATTGGGCTTTAGGCCCATTTTCGCCCCAAACACCTGTGTATACAAAAAGTGTATATCGATGTATATAGGCCATAATTTTACCCATTTTCATGTATGTCGGACTGTATATCAAGTGTATACAACCCTCTTCAACTCCTGCAACCTGTATTTCAATTTTTATCCTTGTATTCACTGTGCCTCAACCGGTATATCATGTTTACAGTATTTCTATACAGTGTATACTGTTGTATATAGCAGGTATACAACTTTTTTTATGGACTTTCTGGGGCCTAAAATTGGTCTTTAACCCCTGTTTATCAGTTCCATTGACTCGAACAATGAAGAGGCTGACTCGAAGAAATGCAAGGGTGGCGTCCAAAGTGGACTTGAATCGATAGCACATGCATAAACAGGTGAAAATGGAATTAGACAAAAATAAATAAATAACACAAATCTCCGCACACACATGGTCCAGTAATCAACTCATAATGAACACAAACATACAACAAACTTTCCAGAAATAAAGATCAAAGCCACAAACTAAAGCATTTTTAACAGAAAAGAGATAAAGATATTTTCAAAGGTGACCATGGTAACTAATTGAAACTAAGATATGTTATTTAATTAAGGTAGCTTCCTGAACTAAAAAGAAAGAAAATGTAACATAAGTGAAGGCAATACAAAGACAATAGTAGACTAAATAAATTTAGCTACTAAACATAAATACACAATGCAAGAAGGCTGCTGAGGGAATAACATTTAAGCAATTATCGTCAACCAATTTATGCTTCCACGGTCCAACATAGAGACAAACCTATCCGAACTGAACCCGAAAGAACTGACATAGCGACTCAAGTTTGAAAAGAGATAAAGCAACAAGGTTTATATATTTTTTCTTTTAACTACAAAATTTCGCTACAGAACCAGGTAAACCAAAACAGAGAAGAACAACAAGATTTATTCACCACTTTATAGATTAAACTTCCATTAAAGAAAAAACATATTTTTTCTCATTATTCAAAACAATTTAGCTTATAATCTTAAAGAAAAATCTAGAAAAAAAAACTTAGGGGAAACAGAGAAGGGGGCTTAATTCTAAAAACATAGAACTGCCATAAATAACCGAGATACCAAAACAAAATTATCAAATTCATAATTTCTCAATGCAAAATTTGAAACAACACATTTAGCAGCTATGGCATCAAATTATCCGCATAATGAGGCATTCTTATTTACAGCAACAACAGAAACTAGCTAACAAAGCATAATAAACAATATAGGGCATTTAGAAGAATTAAACTTAAAGAAATGAAATTACTAAAAGAAGAGAATAATAAGTTCATCTAACAAATAAAGTTTAAAAAAATAGTTTTAACTGAAGTAAATCAAGATTTGAAAAGGATGTACCTTTCTCAGAGCAGTGAACGGGAACTAGACGAGCATGGAAGTGACTTCACCACCACTGAAATATGATTCTGAGAAGCTTTCGTGTTCCAGACATGAGCAAGAAGACTGAACAAAAATTTGAACTCTCACTCTCTGGTTTCAAGACCTATCCTTAAGTATTTTATATAAAGCTATATAGCTAGCAATTTTACTGTAATTTCGTCTCTAATGGCAACTCTCTCCAATGCATATCTTTTTCAACCCCAAATAATGAAGAAGAAGAAGAGACTATTTATAGATGAAATTAGGGCTGAAAAAAAAAGTAAATCGGGAGGGAGAATTTAGAATTCGAAATTCGAAATTCGAATTCCCTCGAGGATAAGGGACGAGCTGGAATTCATACTATTCCTAACGAAAAAATGATTTGGGGCATCCGATTTGAGAGGAAGGACGAATGAGAAAGGAGATTACAACACCTGGCTTCGTACGAGAATATTTTTGTACGAGAGGATAAGGAGAGATCACGCGCTGCTACTGGGTTCACGATTTGCTGGACTCACTCGCGATTCGGGTTGCGTTCTGGCTGGAGTTTCTGGGTTTTTTGGATTTCGCGAAGAAGAAGAAGAATGATGCAGGGGTCGGGTGGTGTTGGTACGTTGTATTGTTGTTGCTGTAATGTACGTTGTATTGTTGTTGTGTTGGTACTATGTATTGTTGTTGTTGTAATGTGCGATGTATTGTTGTTGTTGTAATGTATGCAGAAAAAACAATTGGGTTGATTTTGGCTTCTGGCAAGTTAAATTGAAAATAAGGAATGGAAAGTGGGTTTGGGCAGAATTGGGTCAGTTCAAATGGCCCAAAATTGGTCTTTTAATGGATGGAAAAAATTGGTTAGATTTTGAATTGAGGATTTGGCCCACGGATTAAAATTATAGCCAAATGAATTTAGAACATAATCAAATTGAGTTTGATTAGAAAATTCAGCTAAAATTTAAATAAAATGAATTAACATTAATTAATTAACGAGTTTCGTTATTTTCATGAAAACAAAATAATTAACTTAACTATAAACTAAATAATTTAAAATTATAACCATAACTTAAACTAGAGTGAATTAATAAAATAATTAATTAAAAGTGTCAAATATTTTGGAATGATTTTCAAATATTTATAAAATATACTAATTATATAAAAAAGCATATTTATTATTTTAAAAAATTATAAAAGTGACTAAAATTACTTTAAAATAGCCTGAAAAGCATTTTTAATTTTTTTTTATAAAAATCTAATTATTCCAAATCGTTTGAAATGGAAGAAGCTCGATGATTAATTTATATTGTGGAGGTCCAAAATTGGGTGTCAACAATTGTCCCTCATTTGACTTGGATTGATGAAAGAAATTCGAGGCAAATGAAATTGAAAAATCCAATTTTGACCGACCATGTCTTCTTCTTTTAGGAAAGAATTTTTGGTACGAACTTTAGGAAGTATGGCCGAACACCGGAAATGGGTTTCCTACATAACTCGGGCTGTATGAAAATTCAGGCCACTTATAGTTTGATACGCTTGATTTGACGCATGATTTTGAAAGAATTCTAAAGCTATCCCGATACCGAATTATGAACGGATCGGAATGCTCGAGAATAAGATTTACAGGAGAATGGTTGAGTACAATCGAGTTTTAAACACTGATCTCGCCAACATATCCCTCAACTTAGGGAATCAGGCTGCTTGTAGTTCGACTCAATCGATTGAAAAGGAAATCTATTATGCAAGATAACTTTTGGTTCTGGAGGACTGACAAAATAAGTCGAGTATGAAAACGAGGATTGCAACCTCTTAGCCATGAATGTGGAGCTCTTAACATCCATAAGTAAGAACTTACACAGACATATTTTTCAAAGCTCTTGTGTATTGTCACTCGGACTGGAAATTTACTCCCGGCGAGAGTGAAAAGTTTTTCGGATGCGAAACAGAAAATGATAAACCTAAATAAAAACCCACATGTCTTCTAATAGGGGTGTGGTTTGATTGTGGTGGAAGTAGCTCCTCAGCTCGTGTCCTTAGAGTTTGATACTCCTCTTCGAACTATGTCCCAGTTCGCTGCTAAGAAAAAGTTCCACGTTGTGTTGCATCCTTGTTGATGTCGTCTGCACCTGTGGTTTGATTTGAGAATTCATCCTTTTGGATTCTCTCGACAAAGACTGAAATAAACTTATTAGTCAAAACTGTAATTGAAAAAAGTGAAAATCTCTTACGCCACTTTTTCGGTTATGTTCTTGCACATTTCTATGGATATATCATTGTCTTTGTGTTTTGAAGTCACTCTTTCTTTGAAAGATGTCATATATGTATGTTCAGTATATGTCTGCACACTCAACGTAAATAATTAGTAGACACAGTGCCGTTTTAGCTAGCGGTTTGAGTTGAAAAATAAAGAATGATCATTCATATAACAAATGAGTATATCTTAATGGATAGGCATAAACATATTTTTCAACTAGATGAGAAAAGGTATTGAGAGTAAAAGATAATGGATACCGCTTTCGAACACCGTATGTCCATTATAACTCATGGTTTGCTGAGAATTTGGAGATGTTATTACTTGTTTTCTGCATGGCAAACTCCGATGATCTCTACAACGAGCCAGATGGCTCTATAATATCCAATTGTAACGAGGTGGATGGATCGATGATTATCCAACTTTAACGAGTTGGATGGATCGATGAATATCCAAATGTAACGAGGTGGATGGCTCGATGAATATCTAATTGTAACGAGGTGGATGGCTCGATGAATATCCAATTGTAATGAGGTGGATGGCTCAATGATTATCCAACTGTAACGAGGTGGATGGCTCGATGATTGTCCAACTATAATGAGGTGGATGGCTCGATGAATATCCAACTGTAACGAGGTGGATGGCTCGATGAATATTCGCTCCTCAGCTTACGCTAAGGAAAAGCTCCACGTTGTGCTTCATCATCTTTTTTGATGTCGTCTACACCTGTGGTTTGATTTGAGAATTCATCCTCTTGGATTCTCTCGACAAACAAATAAAATAAACTTGTTAGCAGAAACTGTATTTTAAATAGAGAATTAATATGTTTTACCATATTCAGCACATGCTCTTTTCTATATATGTTCTGACGTCAGCCTCCATCGGTTTTGACGCAGTAAATGATGACTTGATATGATGTGTATGACGTTGCTTCATTGATAGGATGATGATGATCCATTGGTATGATAACACTTCTACATGATAGGATGATGATGTCGATGCTCCATTAATAGGATAATGATTGATGATCCATCGGCGAGATGATGTTGATACTCCATTGATAGGGTGATGATGCCTTGTTGATGATCCATTGGTAGGATGATGTCGATCCATTGGCAGGATGATGTTGATCCATTGATAGGATGATGATTCTTCGTTGATGATCCATTGGTGAGATGATGTTGATCCATTGGTGAGATGATGTTGATCCATTGGCAGGATGATGATGCTTCATTGATGATCCATTGACAGGATGATGTTGATCCATTGATAGGATGATGATGCTTCGTTGATGATCCATTAGTAGGATGATGTTGATCCATTGGCAGGATGATGATATCCCATCGATAAAATGATGATGATGTCCTTCTCGGTTGTGGTACTATCTCATTTGATAATACTACAGATATGTTCCTCTAGGTAGTGGTATTATCTCATCTGATAGTACTGTAGAAATGTCCCTCTGGGGGGTTTCACATTACCGCATCTAATATCAACACGATTTGTGAATATTCTTCAAATATTCTTGATACTAAAATATATAATTTGATGTCATTGTAGATGCTTGTACATGTTGAGAGTGATGCTTTCACTTGTTCATAAAAGAACATTTGTACTCATTGTGACTCATGCTTTGCTGGAAATTAGACAGAGATGGTGTTGCTTGTATTCTGAATTGTTTCCTTTTTCTTCTAAAAATCTTCCACGACTTTCCTGCATCTACAGAAAAGTTGTCAATTTTGGAGAGCTACTTGCCCTTTGAACTTCTCCATATTCATTGAATGGGGAAATGTGATGAACTTGAGGCGATCTTATAGACCTGCATCCACAGAAAAATTGTTAGTTTTTAAAACAAACTGATTTGTGTTGACTTCTTCAATCGCTAGCTCCTTGTCTTGCTATCTTCAGTTGATCGTTGTGATTTCCTGCTTCTCAATAGACAAGACAAAATATTTTATGCAAAATATTTTAAACATATAGATAAAATCTTTAAGAAAAAAGTTTTTAAGAAGCTGTAATTGAAAAATGTCACTGCCAAGTGTCATGTCACGTCAAGCTTAAATGAACGTCCTTGGTTCAAAACTTTGGTATGTCCAATAGCTTGTTATGGAGAATTCAAAAATTCTTCAAGCTTGGGAAATTTCTGACATGGTTCTCCCGAAATCTACTATAATCGGGAAGTTTTATAGTTGACTCTATAATCCAACGATGCAGGAGATTGTTGAAGTTGACTATGAACTTTAACGATGCCAGAAGTCATTTGAAGTTAGTTTTAAACTTCTAATCCTGCTTGATATATTCAAAATTGACTACAACTTCTAGTGATGTTTGAAGAAATTTTTGAGGCCATCCTAAAAAATTATGTCCCAGTTAGATGTGGGGTATCTTGAAATATTGATATATGACTTGTAGAATTTTTGAGACCCTCTCAAAAATTATATCTCAGTTGCGATTCCTAATGTATCTTCAGTCTTGACTTGTTGTAGAGATCCCCTTCTTGAGAATATTTTGAGTCCCTCTCAAAAAATTTGTCCAGTTTCTATTGTAAAGAAAAATAGAAATCTTATGGGAGATATGACCGAACCGTTGTGCGCCTACGTATCCCGTTGAGGCGGGAATCAGGTCAAACGTAGTTCCCCTCTCAAGGATTAAGAGAAATAAGAAATTTTAATAAGGAAACAACCGAGGCCGACATAGGCCGCCTACATATCTCATTCTTGAGAATTTAGGTCGAACATAATTCAAATACAAGGAAATATTAAAAGTTGAATAAAGGGGTAACCGAGGCCGACGCCGCTTACGTTTCTCATTCTTGAGAATTCAGGTCAGACGTAGTTCATTACAAGAGATAATTTTTCCAACTACAAAACGTAAGGCAATTACAAACAAAGGATCTGATTATAGGGAAAGAAATAAAAGCAACTCTGAATTATCAAATATAATAGTTCTTGATAGCATCTGCGTTGATTAGCAAATTTCTATGAATGTATATGATTAACTACGACATGTATCGATGTATTGTTTAAGTAAACTTTTGAGTTATCTTTTCTGAACTTCTCCCAGATGGATGTTTATTCGTGCTTCTATGACACGTTCATCATTTTCTGGATTCGCAACTTCCGTCTCATCCAGATTCGACTTATTCTGATTCTTGAATTGTTTCAATTCTTTGGAAATGTATTCAGATATCATGATCTCCTTATCATACTCTTCGAACGCATCTTCATCTACCTCATTTTTTTCATTCAACTAGTGACATGACATGATATTGACATGTTTAAAAAAATATATTTACTGAAACAAAAACAAAGATTGTTAGATAGCAGATTTAAAGCAAGCAAAATAAATTTTCGCATTAAAAGAGGCTTTCATTGAAAATAAAGAAATACAAACTTTGAATATGACTATGAGTCATTTTTCCTTTTTTCAAAATATTACGAGGGAAATTAAAACATAATTAGGAAAAATGACACAAACGGTGGGTCTCGAGCCTCATTCGAACTACCACCGATTTTGATAATAGCATAAGATTCATCTTTGTCTGTCAAGTTGAGCGAGCAATAAAGAGGGGAGTGGAAGTCCAATTAATAACTTGCTCCATTGGCTTGGCGTCTCGTATGTCTAGTGTCTCGATCATCCTCTTGGGCGCAACATCACCTTCTTCCAAAAGATTCCCAATTCCTTCTCCAAGACCGTCATCATTGGTATATTCCTCTACTAGAAAGGATTGCATAAAGGAGGCAAAGACTTTGGTGGAACGTGATTAATCCCCTTCTTGTTCTGACCGTCCCTTGACCCTAAAGCAAAAGCTTGATGGGGTGTCATGCTCGTAAAATTGAGTTTATCACTTATGCTCAGAGAAGCTACAATTTTTTCAAGGTTATCAGGACCAGTTAGAACTATTGCCTTTACCATGCACCACTCATCCTCCGTGTCTATCATATTGATAGTGGCGCCTCTATAATTTGGTAGAAGATTACTGTAGACGTTGGGTGCAGTGGTCCTGACCACGTTTTGGTCGATCAGGTCCTGGATCTTGTGCTTACGATTGATACAGTTATCGGTATCATGTCCAACACTGTTGGAGTGATATGCACACATTTGATCAGGTCTGTAAAATCTTGAGCTAGTGTCAACATTGGGCCCAACTGGATGAATAAAACATGTCGCAGTCAATCGCTCGAATAGCTTTGTTCGGCTTTCAATGAGCGGAGTGAAATTTCTAGCGGGCTTCTTCTCAAATATCGGACAGGAAGGATCGTAATTATCTTGTTGGGGGGGAGGCATTTGACGATAATTTGGAGTGTTTTGGCGGGGAGGTCCTTGAAAATTTGGATCAATTATGTTACTAGTGAATCCTCCACGATTCAACAGTGAATTAGCATTGGCATTGAAAGTGATAGTTGGAAGGGTGACAATTCTTTTATCAATCAAGTTCTGAATTTTATGCTTCAAATTGATACAATTCTCAGTGGTATGTCCAGTTTCTCCTGAATGATAAGCACAATGAAGATTGGACCTGTAAAGTTTGGTATTGACATTCACATTTTTTGGATCAATTGTTTGTATTAGACAAGCTGCTTTCAACTTCTCAAAGAGTTGAGTTCAACTTTCAACCAAAGGAGTAAATACTCGAGAAGGTTTCTTCAAAAACTCATGACAAGAAAGATTATAATTATTTCGTGAAAATGGAGGTACTTGGTGATAACTGGGAGGATTTTGGTGAGTAGGTGCTGGTGTTTGAAAATTTTGGCATTCTGGAGCTTGGTAGCTATGAGGGGCATTTGGGTAATTTGGCAATGCAGCTTGGTAACTTGATTGAGCATTTGGGAAATTTGGCAATAGAGCTTGGTAATTTGGATGATTTGGTGGTGGAGTTTGGTAATTTGGTTTAATGGGGTAAGGGTTTTGTGGAGCTAAAGGGTAGATTTTGGATGGTAAAGGCTTTCGAACATTAAGACTGGCATGCGTCTTTAATCTTTGGCTTGATTCAAATGAGATAGAGGAAACATCTTCTCTTTTCCTCCTCAGTGCTCCCAAGGACTCATCTTGGGGAGTCATTCAAATGATTTTTCCAGTCTTGAGACCGTCTTCAATAGCTTCACCAATTTTGACTATCTCACTAAACTTCCCTCCTAAAATGAGCAACATCCTATTGCAGTACTTCGGCTCTTGAATATGCACGAAACTTCAACAATATCTTTCTCAGTCATAGGAGGCCTAACCCTTGCAGCCTCTCTTCTCCAACGATAGGATACTCTCGATAGCTTTCAGTAGAATTCTGTTTGACTCTCTCCAAAGAGTATTGATCGTGAATGAATTCTACATTGTAACCAAACCTTTCAATGAAGTCTTTAGCCAAATAGTTCCAACTTGGCCACTGCTTGATTTCCTTAGAAATAAACCATTCCAAAGCTTCTCCTCTTAGACTTCGACTAAAGAGATGCATTAACAAACCTTCATCTTTCCCTACTCCCACAAGTTGGTCACAGTAAGCCCTCAAATGAGTCAAAGGATTTTCAACTCCACTAAAAGTGTCAAATTTCGGTACTTTAAAACCTTCTGCAAGCTCCAAATGCGGATGATGACATAAATCTTCATAGTTCAACCCCACAATGACTGGGGTGTATTGAAGGTCCTTCATTGCATTCATAACTTCCTCTCTGATGCTTTGCTCAGCCTTTCCTTTTATGACCTTCCACTCCTTCTCCTTCTTCTCACAATCATCGAGTTCAAAATGTGTGGTAAATGGAGGATATAATATTGGCGATATTGGAATATGACAAGAAGTTTTTAGAGATATGGATTGAGTGGTAGGTGGGTTTTGGACAACTAGAGTAGGGCTTTGATGGACCGGAGGAAAATTCTGGAAAATGTTGGCATTTGGATTTTTAGGATTCGTTAAGTTTTGGTGTGAGGAGCTAGCATGATGTGGGTTAGGGGTGGTTATGTCGATGATGGGGGGTTTTGGATTCCTAGCGGTGGATGAATTGTTTGGAAGATGTTAGGATATTGGATCCGAAGTAGGAAAATGGAGTGGAGGTCTTTCATTGTCTGGAGTAGGATTGTTGGCAATGATAGCCAAATTTGTCAAATCTCGGGTCTTTGTCCATTTCATCCCTCATTTCAGCAATCTGTTGGAACAATTGTGCAATCAACTTAGTTTGTTCAGCAATGACATGGTCATTCACAGTAATTTCATTCAAATTAGTGTTCTCAACATTTTCAACCATTTTGCCTTTTGACAAACATTGGTCGGAGAAGGAATCTTTAAAATCTTTGGACCTTGTGAAGTATGAATGTTCGGCCATTTTCTCAACACATATCAGTTTTGAGTACCTGACAAAGAAAAACAACTCAAAGGCAAATGTGTTAGTCTGTGTCGATGATAAATAATGCAAAATATCACACACATTACTGTAAACACATAAGAGTTGCTTCATTTGAAGATATCTAGCCCACATATATAGAGAAATGACTAAATAGACAGGAATTTGTCTATTTAATTTTGAGCTTAGTGAAACAGAAATGTCAACTTGAGTTGAGACAAAGTCGATTGTATTGTCGAACTTCTGATTTTTGATTGAGATGTAACTCTAATTTCTTTGTAAGAGTTGAAAAAGATAGAATTTCTCAAAAATGGGGACCGAACCTTGAAGGCTGCCTACGTATCTCACAAAAGAGAATTCAGGTCCTACGTAGTTCAACCCTTGAATCTCTTTTCGATTTGAGATGGTGAATCATTTTCTGATATGAGAGAGTAAGATCTGAAAAGTGAAGTTTGAATTTTGTTAGGAAACTAAAGACTCGAAAAGTATGTGGACGCACTTTTGATAGTGACTTGATATTTGTGCTTAGGGGTCCTAAAAACAATTCGAAGAGAAGTGAGCTAGAATATCTCCAAATAAAGAAATGTATTCACACAAGCATTTATAACACATAAACAAATATTTCGCGTTCTAAACAAATATTTGACCCTTTTGTTCCAAGGGTAGGACTAACGATTCGAAGGATGTATAACGTCGTTTGAAACATTCCATTGCCCCAAAACACAAATTTATACAAGCTTTGAGAATAAACTGAATGGGGATACATAATAGGGAAAAAGGGATACAAATAATCAGTCCCACGCAGGGGTACAATCCTAAACTATGCCTCCATGGAAGGTCCTTCGATCTTGATTTCTTGACATCTCTGAATGCCGACGCCTTTGTATGGACTAGTAGTTTATAAAACTCCTTAAACTAGAATAAGCTATAATCTATTCCTTACCCCAAGGGACAATGATTTTTTCAAAAAATGTATACATCCTTCAAATTAAAACATATAAGCATGATTGTCTTTATATTGACCAATGAGTCAAATAGACACAAGGTGGGCTTCTAATGGGCCCAACACACCTTGGGTGTTGGGTCGACTTAGTTCAGAATGCACTAAATTCAGGATTTGGTTCCGCTCTACACTAGTTGACTAAGAGTGGCTTTTGAAAGACTGAGAACCTAAGCGGACAACTTAGGCTGGAACTCACGACAACTATTGGACGCATGACGTACCAATAAAATGTCGATCATTCCGAAAAAGGGTCGAGTATAAAAATTCCGACTGCGATTATGGAGAAACCGTTCTTAATATACTATACATACAATAGAATATGCCATGAATACAATGACAGTTGTAAAAATTTAAACACATTAAGCACAGGTAAACAATTTAATAATAGTAATTAGTCAAATAGTTAAATCTTGTGGTTAGAACCTAATTAATGCCCCAACAGAATCCCCATTTCTGTTTTACTCAAAATAAAAAAAAATGGACTTGTTTTCGAAAAATAGATTAAACTTATGATTGAAGAGAAATCTAATTTCCAAAATGAACAGAGTCGCCATTTAATCTTTAAAAAAAATAAGAAAACTTATAATTATTTCAAAAGGGTTCGAGTTCAATGTACATTCCAAGAAGGTGTTAGGCCCTCGAAATGTCCGCTAACTTGTGGTTGACCGATGATTTGACTAAATTTGACTAATTTTAGAAAAATTAAATCAAGTAATAAAATCCATATTTTATGGGAAGAGAAATAAACTAAAGGGATTTTTTTAAGGTAATTAATTCATATGTTGTAAGACAACTAAAATAAAATAAAACTAAGTAATAAATAACAATATGAATATTTAAATTTGAACATAAAACTAGACATGGCTATCTTTTGGGAATTAATTAAATTAAAAACCAAATCACATAAAAGGGTTATAAAGTTAATACCAACAAATAAATAATGGCGATAACAAGAGAATGCCCAAATTTGGGCCAAATCTATTGGACCCTTGGTCCAAACCTATCCTAAATTTTATAAGTGGGCCTGCTGAAAACTCAAATGGATTTCAGCCCATTTGTTTCTTTTTCGATCTACTACCTAATCACATAGGAATGCTGCACAAAAGAATTGGGATGTAGGCCCATTTTCGCCCCAAAGACCTTTGTATACAAAAAGTGTATATCGATGTATATAGGCCATATTTTGACCCATTTTCATGCATGTTGGACTGTATATCAAGTGTATACAACCCTCTTCAACTCCTGCTACCTGTATTTCAATTTTAAACCTTGTAATCACTGTGTCTCGACCTGTATATCATGTATACAGTATTTGTATACTGCTGTATATAGCAGGTATACAGCTTGTTTTTGGACTTTTTGAGGCCTAAAATCAGTCTTTAACCCCAGTTCATCATTTCCCTAGATTCGAACAATGAAGAGGCTGACTCGAAGAATTCAACTCGAGGAAATGCAAGGGTGGAGTCCAAAGTGGACTCGAATCGATAACACATGCATAAACATGTGAAAACGGAATTAGACAAAAATAAATAAAAAACACAAGTCCCCGCACACACATGGTCCAGTAATCAACTCATAATGAAGACAAACATACAACACACTTTTAAGAAACAAAGATCAAAGCCACAAACTAAAGCATTTTTAACAGAAAAGAGATAAAGATATTTTCAAAAGAAAGAGATGGCCGTGGTAACTAATTGAAACTGAGATATGCTATTTAATTAAGGTAACTTCCTGAACTAAAACGAAAGAAAATGTAACATAAGTGAAGGCAATACAAAGGCAATAGTAGACTAAATAAATTTAGCTACTAAACATAAATACACAATGCAAGAAGGCTGCTGAGGGAATAACATTTAAGCAATTATAGTCAACTAATTTATGCTTCCACGGTCCAACATAGAGACAGACCTATCCGAACTGAACCCGAAAGAAGTGACATTGCGACTCAAGATTGAAAAGAGAAAAAGCAACAAGGTTTATGTATTTTTTCTTTTAACTATAAATTTCGCTACAGAACCAGGTAATCCAAAACAGAGAAGAACAACATGATTTATTCACAACTCTGCAGATTAAACTTACATTAAAGAAAAACCATTTTTTTTCAAATTAATCAAAACAATTTAGCTTATAATCTTAAAGAGAAAACTGGAAAAAAAAGAAAAAATAACTTAGGGGAAACAGAGAAGGGGGCTTAATTCTAAAAACATAGAACTGTCATAAACAATCGAGATACCAAACCAAAATTATCAAATTCACAATTTCTCAATATAAAATTTGTAACAACAAATTTAGCAGCTATGTCATCAAATTATCCACATAATGAGGCATTCTTATTTACAGCAACAACAGAAACTAACAAACAAAGCATAATAAACAATATAGGGCATTTAGAAGAATTAAACTTAAAGAAATGAAATTACTAAAAGAAGAGAATACTAAGTTCATCTAACAAATAAAGTAAAAAAATAGTTTTAACTGAAGAAAATCAAGATTTGAAAAGAATGTACCTTTCTCGGAGCAGCAAACGGGAACTAGACGAGCATGGAAGCGACTTCACCACCACTGAAATATGATTCCGAGAAACTTCCGTGTTCAAGACATGAGCAAGAAGACTGAACAAAAATTTGAACTCTCACTCTCTGGTTTCAAGACCTATCCTTAAGTATTTTATATAAAGTTGTATAGCTAGCAATTTTACTGTAATTTCGTCTCTAATGGCAACTCTCTCCAATGTATATCTTTTTCAACCCCAAATAATGAAGAAGAACAGACTATTTATAGATGAAATTAGGGCTGAAAAAAAAGGGGGAAATCGGGAGGGAGAATTTGTAATTCGAAATTCGAATTCCCTCGAGGATAAGGGACGAGCTGGAATTTGTACTATTTGTAACGAAAATATAATTTGGGGAGTCCAATTTCAGAGGAAGGACGAGCGAGCAAAAGATTACGACACCTGGCTTCGTACGAGAATATTTCTGTGCGAGAGGATAAGGAGAGAGCACGCGCTGCTACTGGGTTCACGATTTGATGCACTCACTCGCGATTCGGGTTGCGTTCTGGCTGGAGTTTTTGGGTTTTCTGGATTTCGCAAAGAAGAAGAAGAATGATGCAGGGGTCGGGTGGTGTTGGCATCTTTTATTGCTGTTGTTGTAATGTATGTTGGGTTGGATCTTTTTTTGGCAGAGAAAACAATTGGGTTGGTTTTGACTTCTGGCAAGTTTAATTGAAATAAGGAATGGCAAGTGGGTTTGAGCTGAATTGGGTCACTACAAATGGCCCAAAATTGGTCTTTTAATGGATAGAAGAAATTGATTAGATTTTAAATTGATGATTTGGCCCATGGATTAAAATTATAGCCAAATAAATTTAGAACGTAATCAAATTGAGTTTGATTAGCAAATTCAGCTAAAATTTAAATAAAATGAATTAACATTAATTAATTAACGAGCTTCTCAATTTTAACGAAAACAAAATAATTAATTTAACTATAAACTAAATAATTTAAAATTATAACCATAACTTAAACTAGAGTGAATTAATAAAATAATTAATTAAAAGTGTCAAATCTTTTGGAATGATTTTCAAATATTTATAAAATATACTAATTATATAAAAACATATTTATTATTTAAAAATTATAAAAGTGACTAAAATTAATTTAAAATAGCTTGAAAAGCATTTTTAATTTTTTTTATAAAAAACTAATTATTCCAAATCGTTTGAAATTGAAGAAGCTCGATGATTAATTTATATTGTGGAGGTCAAAAATTGGGTGTCAACATCAGAAACTTTAAAGCCACAAAAAATAAAGTATTGGCCAACTTTACCATACAACGCACGTGGTGCTTATTGAAGACCATACAATGCTTTCTTTAATTGACAAACATGTTGAGGATACTGTAGAGAGACGTATCCTTTTGGCTGCTCCATAAACACTTCACGATCCAATTCTCCATAAAGAAAAACATTCTTTACATCAAGCTGACACAACTTCCATTCATAGATGCTGCAGGAGAAAAAATGGTTCTTACAGTTACAATTTTTGCAACTAGACTGAATGTTTCCTCATAATCCAGTCCATAACCTTGAGAAAACCCACGTGCAACAAGCCGAACTTTGTATTTATCGACAACCCCATCCGAGTTTTTCTTCAAACGATAAATCCATTTGCAAGTGATCAGGTCGAAATTCTCAGCCTTCTACACCAACTCCCACGTCTGATTTTTGTTCAACGCATCAATTTCTTCTTGCATAGTTGCATTCCACTTGGGATGACCTTTGGCTTCTTAATAGCTTACTGGTTCATCTAATACTCTTGTAAAGAAGCAAGATATAATTGAGCAGTTGTTCAAATGTACCTCATAATCTTTGAAGTAACTTGGTTGTCTTTTCTCCCTTGTTTACCTTCTTTCAGTTTGTCGTTCAACATCATCTAAATTTGAGCTTCCTTCATTATTTGGTTCGTGCAAGTTGCTCTCTGGAAGCTGCTCAAAATTCTCTTGATCACCATCAAGAATGGTTTCTTGATTGCTGGTTTTCTTGGCAGAATGGCATGATGATATATCATCAAATACAACATCTCTGGGAGTGACTAGTTTTTTGGTTTTAGGACCCATACACCTCCACACTTTCCTATATGAATCATACCCAACAAAGACACATTTTTTTGCTTTCGGATCAAGTTTGGTTCGGTTAGTTGTTGGAATATGAACATAACAAGTTGAACCAAATACCCGAAAAGTTTTTTACATTTGGCTTTTCATGATACAGAATTTCGAAAGGGGATATTTCTTTATCTTACCATGGAGGCAAACGATTTATCACATGATACGCACATTTAATAGCTTCAGCCCAAAGCTCTCGAGGGATATTCTTATCGTGCAACCAGGAAAGGCTTGTAGAATCAAGATGAGCTATTTTCCTTTAGAAACAACATTCTGTTGGGGGTATTTGGACATGCCATTTTCCTCAAAATACCATTCTTATTGCAGTAATTAAAGAATGCATCAGACATATATTCGCCTCCATTGTCACTACGAAGGCATTTAACTTTTACCCTAAAATTCTTCTCCACGGCACTCTTAAATTCAGCAAATTTTGACAAGGGTTCACTCTTCTCTTTCAAGAACTTCACCCATGTATATCTTGAGAAGTTGTCTACAAGTACCATAAAAAAACCGAAAACCAATATAACTTGTTTTTTTTTGTTCCATCAAGTCTGTATGAACCAACTCAGACATAGTGGATCTACAATTTGTTGATCTTTGAAATGGAAGACGATGTGACTTTTCAAATTGACAAACTACATCTTCATGAATATTTTTAAGAGCTGGTAGACCATCCACTAGTTTCTTCGAATAGATTTGCCACAACAATTGGTATTCCAAGTACCCCAATTGAGCATGCCAAATTGATGCGCTATATATTTGACTTGTCTTCTTCATGTAAGCTTCCCTTAATGCCATGAAAAACAACGAACCTTTCTTTTCACCCGTAAGAACAACATCAGCAGATATGTTCTTCACATTGTTTTGGACCAAACAAAATATATTTTCCAGAATCAGTGATTTTGAGAAACTGAAACTATGTTTCTCTTCAAGCCTGGAGCATGGAATACATCGTTCAACTTGACAACCACTGTATCTCCAACGTCATTCTTCAAGACTCCTTCTTTAGATACTGGATATGTCGAGTTATCCATTTTAACAACTACTCGTTCTCTTTTATGTTGACGCAACTCTGAAAGAAAAGAATCATTTTCGGTTACTTGATGTGAGCAACCAGAACCAAGGATCGATTCTTGTTTGCAGCTATCATTATTGTAGAGAGCTTGAACGGGTACAACAACATTATTCCTCCATTTAGTAACATCAATAGTGAAGCACTGCTCCCATTTGAGTTTCTCATTTCCATCATTTTCACTTGCAATATTTGCTTTTGAGATTTTCACTCTACAGTGTTTCTGGATGTGTCAAATTTTACCACATCTATAGAACTTCCTATTATCAAAGTTGCCACTAGTAGTTTTTTCACCATTTGATTCTTTTTCATTGTTCCTGCTTTCAAATGATGTGTTTTTTTAATTCTTATCCCTTGAAAAGAGAGTTGCATCTGGTTCAAGGCTTCTTGCCATTTTCTTTGCCAATGCCTCTTGGTTGGTAAGAAAATTTTCAAATTCTTCAACCGAAGGTTGCTTTGTGCATCCCTGAATGGAGGTGACAAATGGATTATACTCCTTCTTTAATCCTCGAATAAGAAATCATTGCAATCTTTCTTCACAAATCTTCTCATCGGGATCTAATTCTAAATATTCAACACAAATAGCTTTAACTCGTAAGAAATATTCAGAAATAGCCATGCCTCCCCATGATAGAATTGCCAATTCATTTTCTAGAACTTGCATCGTAGCACTGTTCTTTTTAGTAAACAATCGCTCAAGTATCTCCCAGACTTCTTTTGGTGAACTAATATCACGTACATGATCGATGAGATCTCTTCCAATTGAAGTTCTCAAAGCAAAATGGGCCTTACCACATTTGATCTTCCATTTTCTCCATGGTTCTGAATTTTCTGAAGTATTTGCTGGAATTTCGATATCAACACCAGTAATAAGATCCCACAGGTCTTGACCTTGAAGATAAGCCTACATATACATTCTCGAGTACTTGTAGTTTTTCCCTGCAAGCTTCTCGACACCAAACTGTGTGTTTGAACTATTTCCCCCATTTGCTGACTCCATATTGCATAAACTTTTTCTCTGCAACATTCAATCTCCTCCAACAAGACTTGACAAATTTGATAGACAAGAAGCAGGAAAGAACGTTCAAGCCAATAATCTGTCTCTTGATACCATAAAACAAAAGCACACACAGAGAAAAGAAAGAACAAGTGCAACAGTTGAACATGAAATGGAATAGAGAAAACTTTTTATTTTCTTGAACTGAAGGCTCTCTGTTTTTACAACAAATACGCATCAACTATATATATTTCTCCACTAAGTTCAACTCCTAAAATGACTCTAATAACTTACTAAGACTCCTATCAAGATAGACTTCCTACGAAATTGGAACTAATTTATTTGACTAAGTAAACTAAACAGCGCAGAAGTGAAATGGTAAAACACTGAAGATGCACTAATTCTTAAGAACACATATTTGAATTTTGGTGGAATCATCAACCCGTTTGTCTTAATTACTAAAATGGAATAGTTTGCTTCTAAATTTCCTCATTGGATTCTCAAATTTATATCACTCCATGTAGGATTTGACCACGACTCAATATTTGGTTATTTATATTCCTAACTATTGCTTACTCATTTAATTCTTTTGTGAATAATTTGAGTGTTATCAGCAACTCTATCCTAATTTTTTCATTCCAAATAACATGATCCTAGACAACCCCATTGAGCCTAAACCATATTTTTAGCCACATTACATCCCTTTAACATTTGTAACTTTCTATCTTAACACCCTCATGTCTACCTAGTTTCCAAATGAATTGTGATATATTCTAAAAACCCATGTTTGGGAGAGAAAAGGAGAAAAAGAGAATGAAGTTAAAATTTATGCAAAAGCCCATGCTTGGGGGTTTGTGCAAAATTGAAAGAATGAGGTTATAACTAAAAATAAAAGAGCACCATGAGCTTGAAATTAAAAAATGCTGAAAATATCAAGAATGAAGAAAAACAAAATTTAAGGTGAAAAGAAAAATTGAAGTTGAAACAAATAATTTTTGAAACAAGGGAGGAATAAGGTGGAAAGACAAAAAAACAAAAATGTGAATTGAAAGCTTGATTAAAATAAAAATAATAGGGAGCCATTTTAGTCACTTGACAAATTATATCATGCCCTTTTTGCCAAATCATAAGCTAAACGTGCAAGTCCTTGTGGATTTTGAGTCTTGCAAATCTACATTAGTTACGATCTACACAAGGGAACGCCTATGGGTAAATGTGTACATGCTTGAATTAATTTGTGAGCGTGAGTGTTCTCGCAAGATCTATAATCTCTAAAATTTATATCGTTAAATGTGTGTGGGATTGTCTCTTATATGCATGACATTGCATCCTTCATTTGAATTGTGATGTCATATTTCAATTGAATTGCATGAATATGTCATATCCGTGTGAATCTTTAGGCAAAGAAAGAAGGTTGATCCCATTGACTTTAGATGCTTTAGGATTGTGCTTAAAACAGTGATTGCCCATAAATGTACAAGAAGGTTGATCCCATTGACTTGTTTTGAGTTCTTTTATTTTATCATATTTAGTTATATTTATTTTTGAGTTTCTAACATTTTGAATTAAAATATGTGGTTGTAAAAATCCTATCTTAGGTTTCGTTAAGTTCTAATCTTATGCTTAAAAAGTATTTTTCCAGAGGTCATCCAATAGTTCATGTTTTGGGATTTGATGAGTTGGTATTTTACCAACTTATTGGACACAAATTCATGAAATATTTTCATGTTTTGATGCTAATCGAAGGGATTTTATGCCTTAGTTCTCCTGAATGCAAACATTCCTTGGAAAAACTAAGTTTGATGGATTTAAAGCCAAAAAGCACTAAATCATACCATAAATTGAACTGGCGTCCCGCACAAGAATCTCACTGACTAAACGTCAGCTTGGATGTTGCAGTGGTGCCTCAGTATATCAGCGTGCAATTGGTGTGGTACAATGACCTATCAGTGTCTGCCAATCCTAGGGTAGATGCACTTATGAGAACTTAAGGTTGACTTGAAGAGGCTTTTGGCTCTCCACTTTCTCTTATGGGTATCTTGTCGTTCCAGCGCATGTTCTATGGATTGAAGTTGAAGGTCTAAACCACAATTTTGGAAGATAGTGCTTTCTTTGGAATGTTCCAAAGATAGAATAGGGATTGTGCATTTATGTATTTTATCTTTCTCCCAATTAGGGTCAGACTTATGATCTATATTGTGATATGAAATTTTTTATAAGAAAGAATAGAGGAGAAAAAAATAGTAAAACTTTCTAGATTGTAAAGGAAGAAACCTCAGATATGTGTCAATCCAAGCTTGGAATATATGTTTTGCTTATCAGTTTAGCTTACAATGGAGCTTAAACTTATATATTGTCTATGTTTCATCTTGAATGAGTAGCTAAACCCTTATCTAGATGTATGTGTGCTAGATTGGGAGGGGGGGGGGGTTAAAATAGTAAATAGATGTTGATTAATCTACTCTATTATTGATCTTATTGCAGACATCTATTGTTGAATTTGAAGTTTTAATCTAAAATCAGTGGTTGTAAATATTGATTGATCTCTGTAAAGACATTTTGACTTGGTAAAGCTTAATGGAGTAAGACTCAAAAGTGAGGAGTTGATGACATTCAATATGTTGATTCGAGCCACGGATCGGATAATTTAAGTGGTTTTACATTTATTTATAGGAGCTAGGGATAGTCTCTCAAGAAATGTTTGGTGTTTTATTCGAAAGGGTCTTGGAGTTTAGAGAATCCAAGGGACATACGCTTGATAGCTCGGAAGAATATCGAGTGTAGCCTAGACAAAATATTATACATGTATGGATCGATTTTTTGCACTTAGTCTTTGCCTATCAAGTCCAAACCCCTATCGCAATGCACCCATCATAGTCTTTTCCAACTTGGTTAAATCTTATTTGTGTTAATCCCCTGTTTTGTTATTTAATTTCTTTGAAATCAAATTTGTATATAAAACCCCACATTATATATATATATATATATGTTTCTTGTGAACTAAATATGCTATCTTATTTAAGTGGTGAATACTATAGAAGAAGAATACTATATATGAAAACCTATGGTTCAACCCCAACCTCATAATTTCGGTATTTATTTTTCATAGGAAAGCCTATGCTCTAAATTATAGGACATTGTTGAGCGTTTATCAGTTCATTAACCCATTTGTGATCCAGATGTAGATTTGAGAGGTGGCTTATGAGTATCCTTAACTCCATTTATTTTACCTATTCACCCTATTTTTAATGTCTCTATGTTGAGGCAATATGTCCTATACGAGTTACATGTGCTTTACTTGATTTGGTACAGCTTGATGAGTCCTTGCCTATCAACGAAGAACCTATGGCTATTCTAAATATTAAGATTAACAAGTTGAGATCTAAGGAGATACTATTAGTGAAGATTTAGTTGAGACAATGTCTAGTCGAGGAGGCTACTTGAGAGGTGAAGCTTGACATGCAGACCCGATATCCTTGCCTTTTTTAGCCTTGAGGTACTTTATTATCTGACTTTCGAGGATTAAAGTTGTTTTAGTAGTTGATGTTGTAATGACTCTTGTGGTCATTTTCTTTTCTTTTAATGGATGTACTAATTCGCACCTTTCAGTAGATCTTGTGTAGTGTTTATGATGTTGTGCGATGGGATGGGTGGCACACTTTCTGAGGTTTTGGAGAGAGCTTTATGTGAGTTTTTCTATTTTGGAAGCCTTGAAGTTGAAAGAGTTGACTTTGGTCAACATACTGAGAATATGATATCGTATGAGTAATTCATCAGTTCTATCACCTCCAGAAGGTCAATTTAGTAGAATTGTTGTTTCGGATCCTAATTCCTTTAATGGGGGTCTGAGCAGTTGGGCGATAACTTTGTGAAAGTTTAGAAAATGTTTGACTTTAGTCAACATTCTTTGTAAATGTCCTCGGATGAGAATTTTGTAAGTGCAGTTTGCTTAGAATACCGAGTTTGGTCTGGAATGGTATTTTATTTAGATCAGAAGATGTTCGTTATGGTTTTATGGAGTTTTACATTTTGTTAGTTTTTTTTATTCAAGTGCTGACTTCGGTCAAAATTTTATTGAGGAAACCTCTGTTGGTTATTTCGACAGTTCCTTTTAGTCTGGATTGTCATTTTTAGTAATGTAGAATAGTTTGTTTGCATTTATAGGTTTCCGAAGGAATTATGAGGACCTGTTTTGAGAAATTTCCACCCTGGTATTTGGTTTTAGCCAATACTTCTGGTGCAACTTATTTAGGGGCCTCCAGACCGATTTAGGAGTAGCCTCTTTCGCAATCTCCGAACCACTTTAGCTGTTGTAGGCCATTTGGGGCCTGACCGCTTAAGCATCATTCAAATCATTTTAGAAGTAGGCACTTAGCGGCCCTCGATTGCTTTAATTGTAGGGGAGACTTAGGTCTAGCCGCTTTAGTGGTGACCGCTTAAGCAACCATTTGACTATTTTTGCGGCAATCACTAGGGATATATCTATTTCTCTCTATCTCTATCTGAAATATCAATTCATTATAGAATCCTATGAACACCCTCTAGTTGGTCAGCCAAACCCATTGTCTTGAACGGGAAGCAATAATCTATCATACATATGAGAAATATATAAGAAGCAAAGAAGAAATCCCAAGTAAAAGAAGGAGAGATAAACAATCTACATATACAAAAAATCACAGAGAACTTGTATTAGTGGGTATTCAAGCTACTACCTGCAGCACAATACAAGATAAACACACATATACACAAAATCATATCTGAATAAAAAAAAGACTAGTCCTAGTCAAAGCAGAGGGAGAGGCAACGTAGAACGTCATGAGCACATTCTAGTCTCCAAAAAAACTGCTATGCACGAGAACACATCAATGGAGAAAACCCATATTATGGTTTGTAGGATGCAACAGCTAAGTATGAGTACCAACAAGCCGTACCCAATAGGAATAGGCCGATTGAACTCTAATGATAAAGGAAGCATAAGTAAAGGTAAGTAAGGAACGCACAATACAAATAGCAAAAGAAGAGATATAATACAATAAAAGTGAACAATTATTTTCAGTTCTTTTTCTTAGGATAGTCTCTTTAAACCGATTATATTTTATTTTTGTATGGAGTAAATTTTTTTTAAAAAAAATATTTTTTGGAGAGAAATGAAAATACCCTTTTGAGTTGTGATACTTGCTATTTCAGCCTAATATTGAGTAGTACTTTCTTGTGAATGCTTGACTGCTAATGAAATTGCAAACTCTTTGGCACCGAGACTCATGATTATGATATTGTATATAGCTTATTTTATGTTGTAGTTTGTAATGACTCTGTCTCTCTTAAAAGTGTAATTGATCCATCTTGATTGATACTTGTGCCATGTGTGGTGAGAGTTTGTTTATTCCATGTTTGCATCTTCATCTAGAACTTGTTATGTATGTTATTGAAATGAAATAAAAAGTATTGCTTTGTATAGAGGACGATAATAGGTTTTCTTTGATTTTTCTTGTAAATTTTAGTCCTTTCAGATATTATATCACTAGTAGAACCTTTGAGCATGTAGCCTTTCGTTGGTAGCCTTGTTTTTACCTCGACTATTTTGTTGAATCCCTAGTTTTTGCATCCTGTATCCTTGAGCATTGTAGCATAGACTTATTATAATTGTTAAATCTAAAGAAAATGAATGGTTGAGTGTAAAAGGTAATTAATGATAAGAAGAAACATACTTGTAGAAAAATAAGAAAAATAAGAACAAAATTAAATAAATTATACCCAGAATATAAAGAATTAAATATCACAAAAACCAATAACAATAAATTAGACCAATTAATAGATAATATATGTAAAATATAATATAAATATATTCAATATTTAAAGAAACAATGAATAACGAGAATAACGAATATAAACAAAAACTTACTGAAATAATTATAGCAAAGAGACAAGAATTAAGACATAGGCAAAATAGACTTAACAGTAATATATTTGCAGGAATTTGTAAAAAATCTATAATAGCACAGAGAAAAATTATTTTATATCTACAGATACAAATAAAAAACTTAGAATCTAAACTACAACACAATTTATAAATGAATAAAGAAGATTATGCAATCGATGAAAAAACATATGAAAACTATGACGCATTAAAAATAAAGATAATATTTTCTAATCTAGGAAGGAGATATAAGAAAATAGGTGACAATCTAAGTTTAATGTTAGAAAAAGAAATGGTAAAACTAGAAGATAATTTAACTGCTATGATAAGAATAACAAAAGAAAATGAAGAAATAAATAGACAAAAAGAAATTGAAAAAGTAAAACAACAAGCAAAAAAGGAAGTACAACAATTAGAAGAAATAAAAAATACTAAAATATTAGAATTAGAAAAAGAACTAGTAATGTTAAAAGAAATGTATGAAATTAAACAAAAAGAAAAAGAACAAAAAACAAAATTAGCAAATGAGATAAATAAATTTAAAGAAAAATTACAATTAGAAGACGAAGAAGAAAAAGAAGAAAATAACCAAGATAATCTA
>JAJOOS010016646.1:0-36510 GCA_029582725.1 Solanum chiquidenum
AGTTATTATGTATTAGAATTATTTGTATCATGATTTCTAGTTTATTAGCACACTGGAAACAGGGAGAAAACTTCTATACTATGCCATCCTAATGTTGAAACCGGTAGGCAAGGAAAGCCGTTTAGGGGAGTAAACAAAGTTGAGGCGCTGATAATAAGAAAGTATCCACTAAAGTACGATGCTAGTAGTGAAAAGAAAACATGATAAACAAGTAATCTAGTTCATAATAATCTAATATGAATTTAATCATTTATGAATATGATAGGAAGGAATAACTGAAAATTTAAAACCTGCATAACAAAGAACATGACTACATATATGATGAGGAAATGATAAAAAACTATGAAACTTTAATCCTATATATACTCAAAGGTATAGATATAATCGAATTAAGAAGAATCATATGGGAAAAAATATTTAATAATGAATTAGAAGATATACTAAACCAAGAATGGTATGAAATAGACCTACATGATGTAGACCTCAAAAGAATAGAATGGTACGATTTAGAATAAATTCAGATTAAAATGAATTACGAATATTTACAATATTGGATAAAAGCTATGGAAGATATAAAACTATTAGAACAATTAATAGAAAATAATTTACATATGTACCGAAGAACCCAAGATATGTCATATCTAGAATACATCATAAATAATATAAAAGAAATATCAAGGTTAAAACCCTTACCTAAATAATACTATAACAAAACCTTTAGCCAGACCTAAGATGAATTCTACACCGAAAAATGGTATCAGAGCACATAGTTATGGGATAGGGAGATTGCTTCTAGAAACCCAGCCTATTGTATTAGCGGGAGAGTTTCCATCTCATGAGAGCATAGGTAGAAAACCCGACCTATTGTATTAGCGGGAAGGTCTCTACTTCATTTTGACATATCCGCTCGGTGCTAAGCATTATTCTCCAATTTATACTTAGTTAAGGTGAATTGTAATTTCATATGTAAAAGGGTACTTTACCCTCCATTCAACTCAACTCATACATAACTCATCGATTCATCATAGTGAGAACTACCTTTCACCCTTAGAACCCTCATATAGTCATCCAAGACAATTCATACATAGTCATGGGATCTTCACCATTCAAGTGGAACATAACTTCATACATAGATACATGAAAAGTAAGCACCTCCACATTTCAAATGGATCAACAAATCACATATGAGAATCTTAAACATAGAATACCTTCATACATTGCCTTCAAGGCTATATTTCAAGATTCGAACTTACCATCTACCCTTCAAGGGTCATAAACCATATCTTACAATCACACTTAGAATTAGTACTTTAAGCATGCAATAGACACGATTAATAAACTAAATTAACATACATACAATTCTAAATATTCATATTGCATCGACCAACCCATCTCAATTTCATAAAGTTGGGGTCCTGGGGGAAACACATGGGTTCATGGGAATTTCACAATAAAAACCCTCATTAAACATCATATGCAGCATAATATAAGACAATTAACATAAGGAAATCATTTTTAAGAAGAACCCATGGCTAGAATCGAAACCCTAGTTTTTGGACAAATTCCCAATTTCAAAATTAGAAGTTGAAGGGCTTCATGGAGAAAGATATTCCATGAATGAAGGTTCCCATACCTTACTTGAAGCTTTTCCATGAAATTGGAGTGAAATTCTTGGAGCTTAAACCCTAATCTTGAAGCTTTTGGTGTTCTTTAATGGGGGAACTTGTAGAGAGAGAAATATTGAGATACTTGGGTTTTGGGAGAATTATTTGGGTGTTTGTGTTTTTGATTTGAAATTGGGTGAAAAATGACTTAAACAATATATAAACCACCCCCTAAAATACCCAAAACACCCCCACACTAGTTGGACTTCAAAATGAAAAGTCCCATTTGACCTTCATTTAATGGTCCCCATCAGGGACCAAGGACACTTTGTACGGTCCATGAAGAGCACCACGGGCCTTGGTGCTTCCCATGGTGGTGGAGGCAGTAGCTAGCTTTTGGTGGCCAAGCCTACCCATGGTCAATGCAAGACCACGGAGCCTCCCACGATCAGTGGTAAGGACCACAGTCCGTGGTGATGGCCGTTGTCATGACTTGGTCTTGTGAAGGCAAGGCCTTAGAGCCTTGGTGCCAAGTGACCTTTACGACCACTTGCACGGTTCATGGGGTCCACCACGGGCCGTGGTATTGCCGGTGGTTTTTGAGGCAGTAGCTAGAAAGTTTTTTTTCCAACAAGGCAAGTCCACGCCCACCTTCACGAGCCGTGGTGTGAACTATGACTCACGTCCCTCTCGTGAAGGATGGGGCAGTAGCTAATGGCTAGGGGCAGCCTTGGCCTCCTGGCCTTGGCTTGGCCCCTTGGCCATGGCACTTGCCTCATATCCTTGACCCCTTAACCACATTTAAACCCTAAATGTTTTACTAAAAGTTTGGGAAGTCGTTTTATTATTTTTAATCGTACGTTTAGGCTCTAGTTTGACCTAGCATATTCCGGAGTGTTACAATATCTCCTCCTTAGGAACATTCGTCCTCGAATGACACTCTAAACACTTCTAGGGGAAATAACGACTCGAGACTAGTAGCCCAACAAGCAATAAACATAAGAGGAATGCAAAAAGCAAAGGAGGAAACATCTACTCCATTCTCAAATCATAACTATGCATCACAAGGAAGTAGGAACTACATCCACAACCCAATATGCACAAAACTCATCATTTCATATCACATAAGGCGGAACTACCTTCTCCAACTTAACTTAGCTCAACATAAACATAAAAGAGCCATTTTTCATCGAAACATAACTAAGCATGTTCAATACTACATCTCATGAAGTCAAATACACCATCATCATTCCAAAGTGCAATCCAACCATGAGGAACATATAAATCATGGAAACTCAACATACATAAACATGAATTCTCACAAGAACATGCACAACATAAAGGAAATCATGAAAATCTCAACAATACACATGACTCCCAATACACAAGAAACTAAGAGGAACTACTAACCTCCACTTTAACTAGGAAAAGAAGGAAAAATATGAGGATAACGGGACTTCATATCGGCCTTGGCCTCCCAAGTAGCACTCTCGACTAAGTGATTCCTCCATAGAACTTTAACGGAAGCTACTTCTTTATTCCTCAACCTCTTCACTTGCCGGTCCAAAATCTCAACCGGGACCTGCTCATAAGAAAGGTTCTCATTAAATCCTAGACCTTCTAAAGGAATAATGGATACCGGGTCACCAATGCACTTCTTGAGAATGGAGACATGGAACACCGGGTGAATATGAGCCAATTCACTAGGTAAGTTCAATTCATAAGCAACATTTCCAACACGTTTCAAAATCTCATAAAGGCCCACTTACCGGGGACTAAGTTTCCTCTTTCTACCAAACCTCATTACCCCTTTCATAGGCGAGATATTCAAGTAGACCCAATCACCTACCGCAAAATCTAGATCCCTCTTTCGATTATCAGCATAGGATTTTTGCCGACTTTGAGCCGTCTTTAACCTATCTCTAATAAGTCAAACTTTTTCGATGGCTTCACAAACTAACTCAGGACCAATAAGGGAAAATTTACCCACTTCAAACCAACCCACCAGAGACTTACACCTTCTCCTATATAGTGCTTCAAACGGAGCCATAGCAATACTTGAGTAGTAACTATTGTTGTAGGCAAACTCTATCAATGGTAGATGGTCATCCCAATTACCCTTGAAATCAATAACACATGCCCTCAACACGTCTTCTAGAGTTTGAATGGTTCATTCTGCTTGACCATCCATTTGAGGATGAAAAGTGGTACTAAGCTTCACATTTGTACCAAGCCCATTTTGGAATGCCTTCCAAAAGTGAAAAGTAAATTGCATACCCCTATCCGAAATGATGGACAACGAAACCCCAAGCATCCTCACTATTTCCTTGAGGTACAACTTAGCATAGTCTTCTGCCGAAAAGAAAACCTTGACGGGAATGAAATGGTCTGATTTGGTCATCCTATCAATAATGACCCAAATAGAATCATGTTGCCTTCGTGTACGAGGCAAACCCACAACAAAGTCCATATTGACATCCTCCCACTTCCAAGTGGGAATGTCTATCTCTTGCGACAAACCTCCCAGTTTTTGGTGTTCGGCTTTGACTTGTTGACAATTCGGACATTTGGCCACAAAACCCGCTATGTCCTTCTTCATACCATTCCAGCAATAGACTTCCCGTAAGTCATGGTACATCTTGGTGGCTCCCGGATGAATAAAATATCGCGAACCATGAGCCTCTTCTAAAATTTGTCCTCTCAAACCATCTACATCCGGAACACACAATATACCTTGGTACCTAAGCACCCCATCTCCCCCTTGGGTGAAAGCCTCAACGGACTTGTTAAGTACCAATTCTTTCAATTCCATCAAAATAGGATCAAGATATTGCTTAGAATTCACATCAACTACTAAGGAAGATTTTGAACTATAATGAACCATGAAACCATCCTTTGGTGGATCAACTAGTTGGACACCTAACAGGGCCAACCTATGCACATCACAGACTAACTATTTTTTCTCATCTTCAACATGGGCCACACTACCCATGGACATTTGACTTAAAGCATTTGCGACCACATTGGCTCTGCCGGGGTGGTAAAGGACACTCATATCATAGTCTTTCAAAAGCTCTAACCATCTTCGTTGTCGGAGATTCAAGTTTTTTTGCTAAATACATATTGAAGACTCTTGTGATCGGTAAACACATCTACATGTACCCCATAAAGGTGATGTCTCCAACTTTTCAAAGCAAATACTACGGCCGCTAATTCAAGATCACAGGTCGGATAATTCTGTTCATGGACGTTGAGTTTCCTTGAAGCATAGGTGATCACCTTACCATGTTGTATGAGGAGACAACCCAAACCTACTCGGGAAGTGTCACAATATACTACGAACCCATCGGTACCATCCGGTAAGGTCAACACTGGAGCTGAGGTGAGTCTATCCTTCAATTCTTGAAAACTTTTCTCACAAGCCTCCGACCACACAAACTTTGCTTTCTTTTGAGTTAAGGCCGTCAATGGAGAAGTGATGGAGGAAAAACCCTCAACAAATCTTCTATAGTAGCCAGCTAATCCCAAAAAGCTTCTAATATCTGTAGGAGTTAGAGGCCTAGGCCAACCCTTGACCGCCTCCATTTTCTTCGGATCTACCTCAATACCCATGCCCGACACAATACGCCCAAGGAAAGCAACCGACTTAAGCCAAAACTCACATTTACTAAACTTAACATACAATTGGTGATCTTTAAGGACTTGCAACACAATTATCAAATGGTTCATATGATCATTGTAACTTCTTGAATATACCAAAATGTCGTCAATAAAGACAATCACAAAAGTATCAAGAAATTGCTTAAACACTCTATTCATTAGATCCATGAACGTTGTCGGGGAATTTGTTAGACCAAAAGACATCACAAAGAACTCATAGTGACCATATCTAGTTCGGAAAGCCGTTTTAGGAATGTCAACCCCTCTCACCCTAAGTTGCTGGTAACCCGAATGAAGATCTATTTTGGAGAATTGGTTAGCCCTTTGCAATTGATCAAACAAATCATCAATTCTAGGAAGTGGATACTGATTCTTATAGTGACCTTGTTCAATTGGCGATAGTCGATACACATTCTAAGGGACCTATCTTTCTTCTTCACAAAGAAAACCGGGGCACCCCATGGAGATATGCTTGGTTGAATAAACCTCTTATCTAGCAAATCCTTGAATTGCTCCTTCAATTCTTTTAGCTCGGCCGGAGCCATCTAGTAAGGAGGGATAGATATGGGTTTTGTATCCGGTAGGAGATCTTGCTGAAATTTATCTCCTGTTCGGGAGGAATCCCATGCAATTCATTAGGAAAGACTTCTGGAAATTCATTCACTATAGGTACCGACTCTAATGAAGGGACCTTGGATTCCACATCCATAACCCTAACAATGTGATTCATGCACCCTTTTGCAATCATTTTTCTAGCTTTCAAAAATGACACAAATCGACCTCTAGGAATAGAATTTCCCTCCTTCCACTCCAACACGGATTCATTCGGAAATTTAAACTTAACTACCTGAGTTTTACAATCAATTGAAGCATAACATGAATTCAACCAATCCATTCCAAAAATTACATAAAAAACAAGCATGTCTAATTCTACTAAGTCGACCAAAGTGACTTTATCATACAAAGAAATAGGACATCTCCTATAGACTCTTTTTGCCACTACCGAGTCACCAACCGGGGTAGAAACATAAAAAGGTTCTTCTAATACATCGGGGAGTATTTCAAATTTATGGCCACAAAAGGTGTAACAAAAGACAAAGTGGCACCGGGGTCCAACAAGGCATAAACATCAATAGAGAAAACTTGTAACATACCGGTCGCAACATCCGGAGAGCTCTCTTGATCACCTCGGGATTGGAGGGCATAGAAGCGATTCTTCTTTGGAGCATCGGAGTTAGAACCACTAGGAGCATTTGGCTTATCATCTCTCCCTTTGGCCGTATGGGTTGGACAATCTTTCAATTGATGGCCACCCTTTCCACATCAATAGCACACACTTATACCGGAAAGACATTTACCACCATGCTTCTTACCACACTTGGCACATGTAGGCCTCTCCACATAAGAACCACCACTATTTCCTCCTTGGGGCTCAGGGTTTGACACCCCATCTTTGTTGGGCCTTGGAGCATTGGAGGAACTTTGGTTGGAAAACTTATTCTTGAACCTTGGCTTACCTTGAACCTCAAATCTACCCTTGGAAGAATTTCCATAATCTGTCCTTGACCTCTTCAATTCTCTACCCACTTGCTTGAGCTTTTTTTCCTTAATTTTCTCGGCATGAACCATAAGATGGGAATGTTCATGCTTGGAATGAGCATAGCTGACCTACATTCATTCACCACAAGATCGGTATCCCCATAACAAATTTGTTCATTTGAGCCCTAGAGTCCTCCACCAATGTAGGAGCATACTTGGACAATTGAGTGAACTTGAGGCTATATTCCTTCACACTCATTCCTCCTTGATGGAGATTGATAAATTCTAGCATTTTCCTCTACCTGAACTCCATTGGGAAGAACCTATCAAGGAAGGCCATCTTGAATGATGCCCAATCTACCGGACCACCTCTAATAGGTCTGTCCTCCTTCCATTGCTCATACCATACTTTAGCTACATGTTTGAGTTGATAGGCGTCTAGCTCTGCCTTTTCTTGATGAGACACACTCATAGCATCTAGCAACTTAAACACTTCATCAATGAACCCTTGTGGGTCCTCGTCCTCCCCTTTGGAGCCAAAGAAATTAGGGGGATCCATCCTTGTGAAATCCCTTATTGTTGAGGTGGTTGTGCTAGCATTGGAAGTCGATTGCACCCTAGAATCTCTAGTAACTTGAACCGTTAATACTTGAGTCAAGGTTTGAATAACCGTCCTTATATTCATGTTAGACATAGCTCCCTCTCCAATAGGAACTTGAAGCCATTGTTGTTCTTGAGGAGGTTGGTTGCCTTGGAGAGGAACTCCCGCATTTGAAATCTCCTCTTCCACCCTTCTTGCGGTTGCTCTTCTAGTAGTCATATCCTATATGCACAAGAAAAGTATTGGAAGAAAGTACTTATAGATTTAAGACCCTTAGGCACGACTCACGAATAACAAAATAAGTGAAAGTTCCGAATCATCTCATAGCCTCTCATTCATAAGTGTGGAGCGCTTCACACTCATGAACAAGACTCTTCTACACGTGGTTCATGAAACATCAACCTAAATATTATCCCAAAACCTTATGGTCTGATACAAAGTAGTTACGACCCGGGATACCCCCTAGGAGTGACACGGCGTACTTGACCCCGAAGGGGTATCATACAAGGCCTTAACGTTTCATCATTACATAAGACATAAGAATAATGCAATTTTTTAAAACCTTTACAATAGAAGTTCAACTTCCTTCATATATGAAAATTAGGAATCTAGACTTGCCTCATTACACCATCTAACCATAAGAATATGAAAGTTGGGACTTATCCCTTACATCAATAGAAAGTCTTATGATGTTTAGATTTTTTCTATTCACGTAATCAATGACACAACTTCTAGTACGAGTTTCTATGATCGTATGATAGTATAGTAACCCAACCAAGGGTTGGGGTCGTGTCTCAAGGGAGTGGTTTTGATAATTAATAAAAAAATAAAATTTGGTTCTAACTAGTCGTAGCTAAAGACATTAACGATTAAAAATATTGTAAATTGAAGGGGAAATAACAATTTGGGGTTTTTTGTCACAAGTATAGAAAAAGCAACAAAAACAACAAAGAAATCAAGTTTGGGGAAGAGTTCTTGGGGTGTGACCGCAATACAAGTTGAGATAAATAGTTGGGTACATGCTTTCGATAGGAAATTTTCAAGATAATAGTGACTAGGCTAAGCTTTAGATGGAAATAAGTTCCCTCTCGGGCAACTTACCCCATTTCAAATGCGTTCCTATCGAATACCCATTTTCCGCATGAAGACCAGCCTACGCTTTACCCCACTCACTCTTTCGAGATGAGTGTTAGGATATGGGACTAGGGCTCACCTTCTCGAGTTGAACCTCATGTCGACCCAATCCTTAGGCCATCAGTCTAGTGGTCTAGGTTTCGCGACGTCCCTCTCGGGCAAGCCAAAAACATATGGGTGGTTTTGTATTTGCAACTACAAACCCATTAAATTAAACCACAACCACTAGGTAAAATCACCATTAAAATACATCTAACCTATCAGCAAGCAAGACCGAACAATAATATCAACACATATTTGTTAAATCACACTCCAAGAATGAGGGTTTTTAGCCACACGTCAAGAGATAGAAATTTAAACCTTCAATGATGTTGAAATCAAATGGGTATAGAGAAATAAGTTTTGATCTGAGCAAACAAGGAAGAATCTAAGAGACCGACTTCAAAATTGAAAGAGGTGAAACCCTTTTCTTCTTCAAATCTTCAAACCCTTACAAATTTGAGAGTAAAATAAAAGTACTCAATAAAAATATGATACTAAAAATTGACGCTAAAAAAATCTATTTCTAGAATCTGATAATAAGCTATAACTCTCAACGAGTATTTATAGTTTTCAAAAATCTATGTTGCGGTGGATCACTCGGCGACATTAGTTGGAATCGCTGAGTTGATCAGCGATTGGCCCTTTGGTGTAGCTCATCACCGTCTTGCAGCATCCTTCGGCATCGTCGTGCTCTAGGCCATTAAGTGACATAGTACTACTTTGCGTACCTTCTCAATGATGCACCGACTGCTCTCTTTTTCCACCGACTTGATCCTTTCCTTCAAGGCTCAGCATACTGGAACAAAAGGCGAAGGGAGACCCTTCGGTGATCCTCAGGCCTTCATTTTCTTGTTCTTTTCAGCCTTTTCATTTCTTTTTGCAAAGTAGTGTCCATGCATTCCTTCAAACTTCAAATACTTGAAACTTAAAGGTTTTTATCAGATATTGAGATAATATAAGCGTTTTGAGGACACAATTTCTATTAAAATATAGCCCTAAATGAGTCCAATTTGTGGACTTATCATCTTATCATGAGAAGTACAATATAGTCTTTACCAAAGAAGGTAAGCTAGAACTAAAATTGATAGCATCTCACCCTCAGACTTGAGGACTCACCAAACTTGGAGATAGCAATCCAAGTTACTTGAAGAATGGACTAAGTGCACCTCAACAGCCAGAACCTACACTCATAGGAGATGTAGAAGATAAGGGGTTAGTACAAAAGCACTAAGTATGGAAACATGCATAAAAATCCTTAAATATGCAAAAAGGGACATTTTTGTGTAAATCATGCATTTGTCAAGTTAAAAACCATTTATGCACATAAAGACATAACACAAGTCATAATATCGCATTCACATAAACCTTCATAACATAATGGAAACATCACCTTATCAACGCTAAAAGCATACTTGTACAATGTATAGTTGGCATCCCATAATACCAACTATACTAAGTATCCATTTACAATCACCTTGGTGACACATATCGACTTTAGACCTCATCATAATCCATAATCATACATAAGGAATAATCATACTCATTAAATATACATAAGGAGAGTCATACCATAACAACAATCCAATCTACATATGTCATACCTTCATGGATTACAATAGCATAATGCATCAACCCACAATCCCTTTCAAAGCTTACTTGTGCAATATAAAAGTGAAGTCCCATACCCCCACTCCTACTAAGTAAATTTATCAAGAAATCACAAGTATAGTTCAAGTCATATTCATTATCTAATTACATAGGGAGAATAGCAATAACTGACATAGATCATGTAAGTTACATGGAATCCGGTGTCATATAACCCCACACTGAAAGAAGGCATCCTACTTGCCTAAGGTAGAACTAAACATATATAGCTATAATGTGGATCCACTAGCTAAGACCTATGCGGGCACATAGTTATGGGATAGAGAGATTGCTTCTAGAAACCCGGCCTATTGTATTAGCGGGAGAGTTTCCATCTCATGAGAGCATATGTAGAAAACCCGGTCTATTGTATTAGCGGGAAGGTTTTTACCTCATTTTTCCATATCCGCTCGGTGCTAAGCATTATTCTCCAATTTATACTTAGTTAAGGTGAATTGTAATTTCATATGTAAAAGGGTACTTTATCCTCCATTCAACTCAAATCATACATAGCTCATTGATTCATCATAGTGAGAACTACATTTCACCCTTAGAACCCTCATACAGTCATCCAAGACAATTCATACATAGTCATAGGATCTTCACCATTCAAGTGAAACAACACTTCATATATATATACATGAATAGTAAGCACCTCCACCTTTCAAGTGGATCAACAAATCACATATGAGAATCTTAAACATAGAATACCTTCATACATTGCCTTCAAGGCTATATTTCAAGATTCGAACTTACCATCTACCCTTCAAGGGTCATAAACCATATCATATAATCACACTTAGAATTAGTACTTTAACCATGCAATAGACATGATCAATAGACTAAATTAACATACATAAAATTCTAAGTATTCATATTGCATCGACACACCCATCTCAATTTCATAAAGTTGGGGTCATGGGGGAAACACCTGGGTTCATGGGAAATTTCACAATAAAAACCCTCATTAAACATCATATTCATGATAATATAAGACAATTAACATAAGGAAATCATTTTTAAGAAGAAACCATGGCTAGAATCAAAACCCTAGTTTTTGGACAAATTCCCAATTTCGTAATTAGAAGTTGAAGGGCTTCATGGAGAAGGAAATTCCATGAATGACGGTTCCCATCCTTACTTGAAGCTTTGCCACGAAATTGGAGTGAAATTGTTGGAGCTTGAACCCTAATCTTGAAGCTTTTGGTGTCCTTCAATGGGGGAACTTGTAGAGAGAGAAATATTGAGAGAAGTGGGTTTTGGGAGAATTATTTGGGTGTTTGTGTTTTTGATTTGAGATTGGGTGAAAAATGACTTAAAACAATATATAAACCACCCCCCATAATAACCAAAACACCCCCATACTAGTTGGATTTAAAAAGGAAAAGTCCTATTTGAACTTCATTTAATGGTCTCCGTCAGGGACCAAGGACACTTTGTACGGTCCGTGAAGAGCACCACTGGCCGTAGTGCTGCCCGTGGTGGTGGTGGAAGTAGCTATTTTTTGGTGGCCAAGCCTACCCATGGCCAAGGCAAGACCACTGAGCCTCCCACGATCCGTGGTAAGGACCACGGTCCGTGGTGATGGCCGTTGTCATCACTTGGTAATGTGAAGGCAAGGCCTTGGATAGGCCTTATAGCCTTGGAGCCAAGTGACCTTTACGACCACTTGCACGATTTGTGAGGTCCACCACGGGCCGTGGTGTTGCCCGTGGTTTTTGAGGCAGTAGCTAGGAAGGTTTGCTACCAACTTTTCATGGCAAAGGCAAGTCCACGCCCACCTTCATGAGTCATGGTGTGGACCACGACTCATGGTCCCTCTCGTAAAGGATGGGGCAGTAGCTAATGGCTAGGTTAGCCTTGGCCTCCTGGCCTTGGCTTGGCCCCTTGGCCATGTCACTTTCCTCATATCCTTGACCCCTTAACCACATTTTAACCCTAAATATTTTACTAAAAGTTTGGGGAGTTGCTTTATTAATTTTAATCAGACGTTTAGGCTCTAGTTTGACCTAGCATATTTCGGAGTGTTACATCTAGATAGGTTCTTTTCCCGGGAGTTGAAGGAAGCTACGATGGAAGAGTTCATCAATCTTAAGCAAAGTAAAATTAGTGTTAAGGAGTATGTCTTGAAATTAACTCTTTTGTCTAAGTATTCTGCATCTTTGGTAGCAAGTCCAAGGGATATGATGAGTAGGTTTATGACGGGGGTGTCCGATATAGTAGAAGAAGAATGGAGTACGGCAATTCTTGTTGATGATATGGATATCTCATGCCTCATGGTGTTTTCCCAATAAACGGAAGAGTCAAACTCAAAAAGGAGAAGGCTAGGGAGAAAAAAAGTTCTAAGATGGATAATGATAAGTCCTTTCATGATGGGTCCGATGGATATGGTCGTTCTAGGAATCGACAAAAGTTTTTCAGACAAGACTTCTCTAATGCTCCTAAGCATAAGAATGAGAGGGTGTCTACCCCTAGGCCACAAGGGATAAGTAATGAGTCCCTATGGCCCACTTGTTCTAGGTGTTGTAATAGGCATGAGGGTAGGTGTTTGGTCGGTAGAGAAAGTTGCGTTAGTTGTGGTGACAGTGGCCACATGATGAAATATTGTCCAAAGGCTAAAGTTACAAGGAGACAAGGTAAGAAAGTTGCCTCTAGTAGTGGGGATGTGGAGCCTCAAAAGAAGAATAGGTTTTGTGCTCTCCAATCTACCGAAGATCAAGAGTGATCTCTTTATGTCCCTTCCGGTATGTGTTCTATGCTTTAGTAGATTTCTAGATTTCTTGTCTTTTATGACTTGTTATGTTAGACTTGAAGTTTTATTTAGTATGAATGATGTTTAGAAGAGCATGTGTAGGCTTACTCCCAAGAGGGAGATAATGTGCCTGTTTAATAAATTTATTATGTGATTATGTGTTGCCATGATTTCCTTATATGCATGTTCATGAAAATGCTTAGGTCTTGTTAGAAATGACTTATATGCATTGTTTTGTTGTAGTGAATTGGAGTCAAGTGTCATATAGACTTCATGAGATGAATGAATGAGCATGGCTTAGTTTGAAGTTGAAAGATTCCTCCTTGGATAAATGACTTTTGTGAGTAAATTGTATCTAAGCTCCATGAATGTTTGTTGAGCATGTTTTAGCTATGAGATGTTACTTACTCCTTGAAAATGAATAGATAATGAATTTCATGCATTTTGGGTTGTTAGATGTATTTCCTACTCCCTTGTGTTGCATTGAGTATAATTAGCTTGGAGTTGAAGTTTTTCTTCCTTGGTTGTGTGCATTTAGATGTATTGCATGCATGGTGGGCTGCTAGTCTAGAGTCGTTTCCTTTAAGAAGTGCTTAGAATCATCATTCGAGGATGAATGTTCCCAAGGGGTAAATATTGTAATACTCCGGAAACTAGTAGACCAAATTAGAGCCTCAAACTAGGGTTCTAGAGTTTGATGATGAGGGTTAGAGTCGTAAATAAGACTTTTCGTGCATAGAATGAGGGGTTTGGTGGTTGAACGTCATGTCGTATTAAACCCTGTAAATTAATAGACCATCTACGGTTTAGTGTGGGCCAAGGCAAAAAGCAAGAGCCAAGGTCAAGTGGGCAAGGCCCAAGCCAAGGCCAAGGCTGACCAAGCTTGGAAGCACGCTTCCTCAAGTCCACGACCACTACCACGGCTCATGGTCTTGACACGGCTCGTGGTGTGGTTCGTGAAGGCAAGGCAGTAGCTCCCTAAGGGCTGCCTCACAATGGCTCATCTGCACGAGCCATTTCACTGCTCGTGGTCTTGACCACAGCTCGTGGTCTAGACCACGGCTCGTGAGTCTAGTCGTGGTGCTTGGCACCATGGCTTCCAAATGAGGGTAAAAATAGGAAATTCCTTTTTAGTTAGTATTAAATAGGGGTCATTTTATATGGACTTTATACACCTATATAGACTATTTAAAGTAATTAACCACCCCAACTAAGTAACTTAGAATCAAAACCCCAACACACTCTCCTCTCAAATATTTCTCTCTCTAGAAAACCCGAGACTTGAAGAAGAAGATAGAGCTCGAAGCTTGGATTAAGAACAAACCTCCATTGTTGAAAGCTTGTGTTAGGGCTTTGATTAAAGGTATATTTAGCTTATTCATATATTGGTTCTTACACCCATAGAGTCCCCTAGGTTTCCCCTAATTTGTGAAAAAGAACCCCAATCTAAGCTAGGGTTTCTTCCAATGTGTGGGTTTTAGTTGGGTGTAATTCCAATTGGTTGGATAATACTTATTTATGGTTAATTTAGTGTTTATTCATGATATTATGATGAATTTATGTGAATTCCATGGTTAACCCTAGAAATCAAAGTATGTGGGCTTATGCCTTGTGAAGAGAAATTGATGATTCTTGATAGATCTTTCAGAATTGTTATCATGTATAGAACTTGTTCAAGAATAGGAATATGAAATCATGAATTGATACTAGATTTATGAATGTATGATAGATCATGAATTGTAGTGATTGAATTTGGGACTTTGTGATGAATTATGACTAGAATTGCATATGAATAAGGCTTGTGATTATTATGTCTAGTGATCTAATATAATATGATGATTGTAGAGTACATCTTGAGAGTAGGGATTGAAATCAAAGATGTTAATCACTAGGGCTTATAGAGTAAGTCTAATATGATGAGATAGCTTGCATGAAATTGGTATACAAAATAAATAGTGTTGTGGTGGAAGGGTATTCTCACATATAAGAATGTTAGAATGGAATAGCTTGAAGTTGTGACATATGATCTCTTCATGTATAGCTTGTTTAGATAGCATGAGTTAGGAGTTCTCATGGTAGCTTGGGATTGAGAAATTATACTCTCTTAAGGTTAGGTTGAATTAGCATTAGTGGGATGCTTTTCATGGTAGCTTGAACTAAAGTAGGCATTGTATCCTAGGATTGAGGATCTACACTCTCCTAAGGGTAGCTTGAACTAGCATTGTTAGAATGATTTCATGGTAGCATGACTTTGTTAGGCCAAGACCATTTCATGGTAGCTTAGGATTGAGACATCATACTCTACTAAAGGTAGCTTAGGATTTGAGAAATTCATACTCTCCTAAGAGTAGATTAGAGATGAGGATTCATACTCCCCTACGGGTAGCATGCATTATATTGAATGTTTGAATGGTAGCTAGGTTGGGGTACTTGTACTCTTCCTTGTATAGCTTGGTTTACATGATAGTGTGTTTTACCATGGTAGTTAGGTTTAGCCTAGTAGGGTGCAATTCTTTAATAGTCTAGAATGATAACTAGTAATCATTGAGTATGATAGCCTAAATAAGTACTTAGTGTGAATAGTAGTATGGGATGATGTTCATACATGGCATAAGTATTACTTGAAGCTACTTATGAAGTGTTATCTTATGTGATGTATGCTTAGCTTGGATTATTGCTATAGTTGCATTCCATGATATGATTGACTTAAGTTGATAGTTCCTTGTCTATATGAAATAGGTCAATAGTGACACCTATCGATGGAAATATGAATATGGTGACTTCAAGGATATGCTTAGTGTGTTTGGTATTATGGGATGCCATACATGCATTGCACAAGTGTGCTTTGAGGTTACTTAGAAGTATGGTGCTCTTATGATATGAAAACTTAAGTCATAACTATGAATGTGGACTATGCCCAAGAATGACCAAAAAAGGGTACTTAATTTGAATGGTATTATGGGATGTTGTTCAGACATTCAACAAGTATATTTTGAGGTGGATTTTAAAGTAGTTCTCTTATGATATGAAAGACTAATTGTTGAAGAATGTTAGTATGAAGGTCTAAGTAAAGACTATGCTATGAACATGATTTATCTCCTATGCTTGTTACCTATGTCTTATGTTGACTTATGATTATATGATGCTTATGTTGCAGATTATGTTATGATTATGCTATTATCTCTTATGCTTATATCTTATGTTGACTAACCATTTTGAGATGCTCTTATGATGTTGTGCTAGTTATCATACTTGGTACATTTTGTACTAACACCTACTTTGCCTACACTGTATTCAAATGTAGAGTTTCGGAGATTGAGTTCCTTTGGAGGCTAGGTTTCTAAGAAGAAAGAAGAATTGAAGATTTGGTGAGTCCTCATAGATTCGAGGTTAAATCCATTACTTCTTTTATGTCATTTCTTAATATTTTAGACTTTTATATGTGCTGCGTCCCAAGAGTTTTATTCAAGAGTTTAATAGGTGGTTTGAGACAAAAGTGTAGTAAAGACTTCCGCTTGCTTTATGAAAGTTTTCGATTGTATGGTTTAAAAAAGTTTTAAAATTTCCATACTTTTCAATCATCTTATGTTATGATATGTTAAGGGCTTGTATGAGACCCCTTCGGGGTCAAGTACGCCATGTTACTTCTACGGGGTACCCCTGGGTCATGACATTATGTGTTCCCCATAAACTCTTAACGCGGTAATCCTAATAATAGTAATCCTTTCCTAGTGTATCACATGCAAAGTGGTAAGATTGGTATCCCTATGTGATTAGTCCTCCAAATGGGGAATTTCACTCCGCACCTTGGACTGGATACATGTCTATAGTTTACTAACCCTTACCTTTACCTCAGATTAGACATCACATCAATGTATGGCTTAGTGTTCACCTCGCACCAATTGACATTAGACTATTAGATAGTATCACACTAAATCTCTGTTGATAATTCTTTTCTTATTAACTACCTCCTTGGTCCGACAAGTAGCAACAAGGCGAATTCTAAAGTGTGCACTCGTTAAAAAGACTTCGAAGCGAAAGAATTACCAATGCATGCATCAACACTATTCAGGAATTACTTATTTATTATTCATACTTTGTTAATTGCTCATGGTTCCTACAACCTAGTTGTGGATTTAGTTACTCGTGCTTGGAAAAACACAAATCATATTTTTAGAAGAAGAATTCATGAAATTACGTAATGAGTAGAAGAAACTCGTAATCTTCGATTCAAATTCAAAGATACAAAATCTTTATAAACGAAAATTTGGAAATCAAATTGCTAAAGTTTGCAAGTTAATTCCCAAGAAAATACCAAAAACTAAAAGTAAACAATAATGTCTAACCCCTAAAACGAGGTTTACATACCCTATTTATGGAAAAACTTGTCCTAAACAAAAAGGAAATGAAATAAGGAATTAAAACTTTTGTACGTGACTTCGATCGACGAGACTAACCCTACGGACCGTAGGTTAGACCTACGGTCCGTAGGTCCCTTCCGTAGATTGATACTTAGAACTTTTTCCACAGAGGCTGGAACCTTCAACTCACAGATGCAAATGACAGGTGTGCAGTACGGATCGTAGGTTGACATATGGTCCGTGTCTTCACACTTAGAACTTTTCATCAGGTACTGGAACTCCAAATCTCTGATCTAATCGATGGATGTGCAGGACGGCCCGTGGGTCAACACATGTGCTCCGTCACTGGCCTCCGTTGTTCCACACTTGGTCAGACATCCCTCAAGATCAGTCCACGCCTACCCACAACGAACCTGAGTGGACCTACAGTCGTTAGGTCACCTCCGTGGGTGGCTTCTTTTACAAAAATTCAGCTGTCATCATTCTCAACCCCGTCCAAGCCTATTTTCTGCAAATATGACACAATAAACATTAATTCTAATACAAAATGGCCCTAGACACATTCAACTCTTAAATGAAATGTTTTAAAAATACTGTAAACTCACGGTATATCAGTAATGCTTCAGCTACTTTCCAGCGTTGCATGATGTTGATATTTTCAGATATGGTGGAGGACACTATTGATGTATTTATGGATGATTTCTCTATGGTAGGTGATTCATTTGATGGTTGCTTGATGCATCTTGCCGAGGTACTGAAATGGTGTGAAGAGTTCAATCTTATGCTCAATTGGGATAAGTGTCCCTTCATGGTTAAATAGGGGATAGTTCTGGGTCATCGGATTTCTAATAATGTTATTAAGGTTGATAGAGGTAAAGTTGAGGTAATAGAAAAGCTTCCACCACCTATCTCTGTTAAAGGTGTTAGAAGTTTTCTTGGGCATGCAGGTTTTTATCAGAGGTTTATCAAAGATTTCCCTATAATTGCACACCCATTCTTCAAACTACTCGAGAAGGAGTGTAAGTTTGATTTTGATGATGCTTGTCTGAGAGAATTTGGAAATTTTAAAGCAAGGTTAGTATCAACACCTATCATTATTTCACCGGATTGGGGGCAATCATTTGAAATGATGTGTGATTCGAGTGAGGTGGCACTTTGTGTGGTTTTGCAACAAAGGTGAGAGAAAATTCTTCATTTGATTTATTATGCCAACAAATCTCTAAATGTGGCTCAAAAGAACTATAAAGTAACTGAACAGGAACTCCTTACTGTGGTTTTTGCATTCTAGAAATTTTGATCCTACTTGCTTGGTACTAAGGTCATAGTGCATACTGACCATTCTGCATTGAGGTATCTGATGTCTAAAAGGATGAAAAACTGAGGTTGATTAGATGGGTGTTGTTGCTACAATAATTTGATTTTGTGGTAAAGGACAGAAAGGGGATAGAAAATTAGGTTGCCGATCATTTGTCCACACTAAAGGAAGAAGTTATGCTCAAGTAAGGAGATGGGGTTGAGATTAATGATGCATTCCCAGACAAACAGGTATTGGCTGCTTCTTATGATCTTATTTTTTGGTTCAGAGATTTTTCTAACTACTTGGAAAGAAATTTGGTTTCATCGGATTTGTCATTTCACCGAAGGAATTTTTTTATGCATGATGTGAAGAAGTTATTTTGGGATGAGCCTTACTTGTTTTGTATTTGTGCTGATGGGATTATTCGTCGATGTGTGCCTGAGGTTGAGATGATGAGTATACTAGAGGAGTGTCAATCATCACCTGTTGGCGGGCATCATAGTGGTATTCAGACTGCTCATAAAATCTTGTAGTGTAGGTATTACTAGCCTACCATCCACCGAGATGCTCATGATTTTGGCAAGTCTTGTGACCACTGCCAAAGAGAAGGAGGAATTTCAAAGAAGCAAGAGTTACCTATGAATCCGATATTGGTGATTGAGTTATTTGATGTTTGGAGCTTTGATTTCATGTGTCCATTTGTGAGTTCACATGGGATGAAGTATATTCTTGTTGCGGTTGATTATGTATTGAAATGGGTGGAAGCAATTGCGCTTCAAACAATGAGGGAAAGAGTTTCACCGCATTCCTGAAAAAGAGTATATTCTCCAGATTTGCTACACCTAGGGTGTATATCAGTGATGTAGGTTCTCACTTTTGTAATAAGTTGTTCACGGCGTTGCTAGAAATATATGAAGTTCTTCACAATGTAGCTACTTTTTACCATCCGCAGTCTAGTGGGCAAGTTAAAGTGTCAAAGAGAGGGATAAAGCAAATCCTTGAAAACACTGTGAACGCCAACATAAATGATTGGTCAAGAAGGCTTAATGATGCCCTGTGGGTCTATCGCACTGCATTCAATACTCCCATAGGTATGTCCCCCTACCAACTTGTATATGGGAAGTCATTAAATTTGTCGGTAAAGCTAGAGCATAAGGCCATGTGGGAGCTAAAGAAGTTGAATTTGGATTGGGTCACCGCACCGAGTCAAAGAGTGAATGACATGAATGAGCTTGATAAATTTCGCCTAAAAGCTTCTGAAAGTTCAGCCTTATACAAGGAGAAGATGAAGAAGTGTCATAATCAAAAGATTGAAAAGAGTGAATTTGCTGTGGGTGATCTGGTGCTTCTATTCAACTTAAGGTTGTGCTTGTTTCCTGGCAAAGCTCAAGTCCAAGTGGACCGGTCCATTCAAAGTCAGTCAAGTATTTCCACATGGAGCGGTCGAGCTCGAGAACAAGGAGGGAACTAGGTTCAAAATGAACGGGAACAGGATCAAGAAGTGATTGAGGCCTATTATCTTGATGAAGTCTGAGTAATCAAGGGGTCTGCACCGTGCCGCGACGTTAAATCAAGAGCTGCTTGGGAGGCAACCCAAGATATACAATCTAGCCAACTGTAGGTTTTTCTCTTCGATATAAAATATTTTTTATTTTATTTTGACTTTTATAACTCTTTTGTTAGGTGTTTTATTTTTGAATTAGTGTTGTCTAGATATATAGTAGGGTTCGTGTCTAAAAACAGTCCAAAAAATGTAAAAAGAATGTCCTAATGATTACTACGTGTGCAGGGACGAAAGGCAAAATCAGTAGAAAAACATCTGTGCAGTAGTCTACGGACCTTATCGATGGTCCGTTGGTCAATCCATGGACCATGGATGGCGTCTGTAGATCCCAAGTAAGTTTTCTAAATTTTCTAATTGTTAGAGTGACCTACGGAATAGATCTATCGTCCATAGGTCGACCCACGGACCGTCGACGGGGTCTCGTGGGTCCAAAATTAGGGTTTAGCTGACCCGACCCGGATGCCCTTTTAATAAAACCTCTTATTTTCAAAACCATTCCCTACTTTCAAAATTCCCTCACAACCGTTTTCCAACCCTCCAAATACTAAAAATCATCCATCACTCCCACATTCAATTACCCAAAATCCCATAAATTCCCTTTTCTCTCTGAAATCATCCCCACTTCTACTCTTCTTCCCCAAAGGATTCCACAGTTCGGGTTCGATGTCGAAAAGCTAGCAAAGGGTCACAAATTTCATTGCAAAACACACTCCTCATTGGTTATTACTTGTAAGGTCACAAGATTTCTCCCATACTTTGAATCAGTTCATTGTTTCAATTGAAATCACATCTATGAACTTGACCTTGGGGTTGATTGTTTCATGATTGAATGTTGAATTCTAAGTTATAAACACCATTGGTATGATGGTATGTGAGTGTGTAGTTAATTTAAACCAACTAACTAAAATAAAAGGTCTAATTAGAAGTTTTAACTTGAGGTTCATATGTTTCTATCTGTTAAAAACTAGAATTATGTGTAATTAGAACCCTAAGGATGATAAACTACCATATATTGTGCTAAAATGCATGATTAGATCTAGGTTAAATGAATAATTGTTGAAAATATGGGTTAAAGTTTAACTAAGTTCTGAAACCTGGCATAGAACTGACTCACGAACCCCGTCCACGGACCGTAGGTCAGGGTCCGTGCGTCAGTTGCACACAAGTTTATAACTATGTGTTGAACCATGGTGTGGACTACGGTTCATCATTCCATTGACAGATCGTTCTGCACATATGTGGTTCCCACATCAGACACCCAATTTTTGGTACTCTAACCTATAGAGGGGACTCACGGACCGTCGTTCCATCGACGAACCGTAGGTACCCACTGTAGGTCGACAATTTATCTACTGTCCAAAAAATTTTTGAGTTCGAGTTTTTGTCCGACTCTTGTTCTTAAATTATTCCATAATTATTATTGCACTATTTTGGTACTAACTAAGCTTCCATAGGTACAATGGCCTCGAAGCAAGCTCCGACCTATGCCACCAAATGATGGGGAGTACTTTCCACCTCCCACCAGGACCTTGATGAGTCCACAATTTGGACTCATTTAGGGCTTTATTTTAATAGATTTAGTATCCTCAAATGCTTATTTTGTGCCAATAACTGATGTAAATCCTTGATTTCTAGGTATTTGGATTGAGGAACAAAACATGGACACTAAGGAGCAAAAAGAAACAAGGCAGCTGAAAGAACGAAAAAAAGAAGGCATGGTGATCTCCTAACCCATTGGGCGAGTCGCCGAATGGCTATGATCTCACCTAATGTTTTAGTGTGTCAACCCCTGAAGGAGAAAATCAAGTCGGTGATGGAATTGAGCAGTTAAGCAGAAAAGTTCCACAATGCAATGTTAGATCACCCAAAGTTACAGAACTTAAGGATGTTGAAGACAAAAGCAAAAAGCTGATGGAACTGACCAAAGGGCGGATCGCCAATTTGATCGGCGATCCCTACTTACTACGCTGATTGGTCCTTCGCAACTTATTTTTTGACCTTTGATTGACTTGAACATATTTGTACTTGGCTCTTGAATCTTAAGCATGTACCACTCCCTGCGTGATTCCACCCTAACTAACTTAGTTGGGTTATATTACTGACTAACGATCATTGACACTTAGAATTGGAATAAGTGTCCTGATACGTGAAATTAAAATAGCATCGCTGCCGGGAAGTGGTGTTGTTTGAAGATTCTTTAGTTAATTTGAATGTTGTTCTTGTTAGTCATAGGTAAATCTACTTACCTTTTAGTTTTGGTTGTCGTGTCGCTTGATTAGAGCAGAATAACAGAGCATATCTATTAACAACAGTGAGTCAATGGACCACCCTCATTTGAGATTGATGATTCTTAGGGATAACATCCTATATTTGAAACAATTGGAGGGTGAGGCCATTTATGAGTTTTGGTTGAGATTCAAAGCCCTACTGCAGCATTGCCCAACTCACGGAATGCCGGATAAGATGCTTCTGGAATGCTTCTATCGGGGTCTTGGCCCCGTAAATTAATAGTGATTGAACAAATCTCTCCAGGTGGTCTTATCCGGCTACCTTATGCTAAAGCAGCCCAACTCCTTGATCAAATGTCGAAGACCAAAAAGGAGAAAGAAAAAGACCAAGAACTGGCCACCTTGTTGACTCAGCTGGATGTCTTGGCCAAGAAAGTCATGGAATTAGAGGTAGTGTCCAAAAAGAAGGACAAGTACATCCCTCCTCACGAGCGTCGAATGATGAAGAAGTAAGAGGATGGGCAAATTGAAGAGGTCCTCTTACTCATTCTACACAAAGTCAAAAAGCACGACAGAGTGTTGGAGGAGATAAGAGAGAATGTCTTAATGATAAACAAGCTGACAACCTCTCATTCCATGTTCATTTAGCTACTAGAGTCCCAAATGAACCAAGTGCTGTCTTATCTCTACCGAGAGCCAGAAGAGGGGTTGCCTTATGAAAATGAGGTAAACCCACAAATGAGGTGTAAGTGAAGACTTGAGTCGTGCCACGACGTTAACTAAGGTGCATCTTGGGAGGCAACCCAAAGTGTTATCGCTTTATTTTTGTTTTAGAAATAATCATGTTTTGATTTTGTAAGTTGAAATGTAGAAAGTGTTAGAAAGGTAGAGAATTGCGAACTAAATGTCTGGTCGGCGCATCGCGAAAGAGGTCGGCGAGCCCAACTTAGACCGCCGTTGGACTCAAGAAAATTTGAAATTGGAGTCTGTAAAACTCAGCGAGCCCAGGAGCAACTTGGTGAATTACGGACCAGGTCGATGATCACGATCTAGTCTTTCGTTTGGACCCCCACATTGACTGGAGGTCCTATAAAACTTGGCAAGGTAAGTGCCCACTCGGCGTGTCGCCAAGTGGGTCGGCGAAAAAAACCAATGTCGCCGAATGGGCGAGAACTGATGGTTTTTAAATGCCAAAGGTTTAAACTTCCAAACTCTTTCACTTTCCCTCACTTTTAAACTTCCCAAATTCACACCCGCACTTTAGTATTATATATTTTTGCATTTTTATTGTATTTGAGTCATTGATTGTGTGCTCAGAGTTGGAATCTTTGCCGCCTAGCGTTTCAAGTCTTGATTATTCTGTATCTAAGGTTGGTTTTCCGAACCCCAAATTTATTTTTAGAAATTTGTACTCATTTCCAATGATATTATCTTAGTGATATGTGTTGGGCCTCTCTGATCATAATTGTATATGTGTGTGCCTAGTTTAACTTGAATATCGTGCCTTAAATGCCTTTATTGTTTAATTATCATGATTTTGTGCCTTAAAATTGGTTAAACTTTGTGGGGTTGTGCTTGCATGTTGTTGGGTTTAGTCGGGTGAAGTCTAAGTATCCCAAAACAAATGACGTATTTTACCATATGATGGAGCGGTTGACGTCATTCTTAAGGGAAAAAGTCTTCAAATGGCCAAATTTAGCTAAAACCAGGAGAAGTCTGAGTATTTTGAGAGGATGGGTGTAATGGGTCTTGGTTTAATTTTATGGGTACATATTTTGATTTTGTTTTCGGGGGATGCGGGGTTGAATTTGAGAAGTTATCTTGAAAGTAGGCACGTTGGGTAATTTGGCGCGCTGGGTCGACCGTGCCGAACCACTCAGCTGTTCACCGAAGTTCCTCATATCGCCTTTAATTTCATGCTAAATGTGAAGTTTGGTTCTATAATTTTAGGTGAGATGCCTGAGGTTGCCGAATGCACTCGGTGACTCACCGAAAGTTCATTTTGATTGCCCTTTGTCCGCACCCCTGACCCTTAATTGCACTATAACTTTTGGTGGGCTAGTTCTTGCTCGTCGAATGCTATCGGTGATTCGTTGAAAGGCCTTCCCATCACTGACATGCCAAAATTTGCTGAGATTTTTGAGCCAATCCTTTCGGTGAGCCTGATCTAGCTCGCCAAAGAGATTCAGTGACTCGCCGACCGGTTCAGCGAGTCTGTCTGCACCTACTTTTCTGTGCATTTGATTGAATTGTTTCTAACTCTTTCTGATGTTTTTGCAGACATGGAAAGACCAAAGGTTGCCGGTAGATACATGCCACCCCGTAAGAAGGCTAAGGGGATAACTATCAGTGAGGATGTAGCGGCATCTAGGGGTAAGGCCACCAAACTTCTCATAACTGGTGGGAAAGGGAAGGCACCTGCGAGACCGGAGGCCAGCTCTGATAGTGAAGGTATCTACGCCACTTAACTCACTGCTTCTAGGAGTGAGGGGTTAGCACCAGAAGCATCAGGCCACAACTTCGGAGCCTGAGATGATTAACTGTTAAAAGTATAGAGGGCTGAGCTACGATCTAAAAGGATGAACGATCTGTCTAGGATCAGGACTACTCAGGACACCACTATTCCTCCTCGAGATCCAACACAGGTCGTGGTCCTAGCACCACCAGTACGGGGTCCTCCACCCAAGTCTATGAATAGACTGAAGACTGAGGACAATTATCGAGGAGAAGTGTATGTCTACGGATGGGGTCATTGACAAGTACACAAATATTATGAGTTGCCTGAAGTCGTATAACTACCAACTCTTCACCAAGCCCCATAGCCCTTACATTCCTAATTGGGTCCGGGATTTCTACGCTTCCTATGGAGCCTTGGTACCGCAGAGAACGAAGCAGGCAGCTGCATTCAAGTCGGTTGACTACGTAGTTGTTCGGGGAAAGAAGGTAAAGTGTGATAGTGAGGCTATTAATGTTGTCCTGGAATGTCCGGATGATATTGATGATGAGTGACAACATCAAATCAGGACAAATACTGTGGAAAATATGAAGAACTGGTTGACCCCGCTAATATCAGATGGTACTCCCAAGTGGCTGGAGATTGAAGCACCGATTGAAAGAAAAGATCTAAATGTAGCTGCAAGGTTCTGGTTTGGCTTCATCAGCAGCACTATTATGCCATCCCAGAACGAGTCAATTATCTGCCTAGCCAAGGCATCCTATCTGGGTTGCATCATTGAGGAGACAAGGATAAATATGGGAATAACTATGGCACATGAGATGGTTATGAGGGCCAAGCAGCGCCAGACTTCCCTCCCCTTTCCGGTGTTGATCACCGAGCTATACAGATAGGCTCGGGTTCCTAGAAATATGAAAAAGGGTGTGGAAGTGATTCCCACATCTTCTACTGATATTCAAAGAATCGAGGTAGAGTATTAAAAAGATGAGGCAGAAAAAAAAAGGCAACCCCGCTGGACTCCTCCCAAGTTATTGGCACAAACACTCTACCTGCGGAGGCATCTTTGCCTACTCTGGCCCCTGGGCCTTCAGGTACATCCAGTGTTGTTCCTTCTGACACCCCTAGTTCCTCTGCTGCTACATTGCCTTCCAGAGCTGCTACCGTTGCTGTTACCCGACCCCCTCTCACTCAGGCTGCATTACTCCGGATGGGGCAGCTAGACTATTCTACCAATCTTCGTGCTGCTAGGATGGAGGCCTCCAGTCCGGGCATGATTCATTCAGCCCTCGTTGATGCGGTGACACCCTTGAGCGCTACCATTGATGCCCTTGCTGCTAGGATAGTAGTGTGTGAGCATGGCCAAGGGGCCACCGAGGAGGTGATGACTCTAAAGGCATCCATTGCTGCACTCAGTACAAATATGGACCAGCTGAATTCCACCGACATGCCCATGATTTTCAGGATGGTGGAGATCCCAGATGTGGCAGTTCAGCCAGATATGCCTCCAGCTACCACCAAATATGATGTTAGAGTTGAGAAGGTAACTGATCCTGAGTTCGAGGCTGAGCGGATGAGGAGATGCTTGGGGTTACTTAGGAGGCTTCTTATGAAGGCCTTACGGAGACTGAGGAGGCCATAGTAGATGCAATTGTGCAGGCTTCTTTGGGAGATACGCCTTTAGCTGATCCTAGTGGAATTAGTGGTACTGTTGATGTGGCTCCGGGTACTGATGCTCGAGACCAGATTGATGAACCAGGCACTGATGCCGAGACAGATGGAGCAACTGTTTAGACAGGATCCTTTTTACCTCCCTCTCTGTCTTATTTTCTTTGACTTTTGGATATTCTATTTCTTGCATTTCAGGACAAATAGCTTTTGTTTGTGGTAGGGTGAGGCCCACCTTTTGTGATTATTGCTTTATTCGTACATTAGGTTTTGTGGTATATATTGTGTTTTGGTACTGGTTTTGTGGATGATTGAGCTTGTGGCTCCCTGTTTTAATTGTAAATGATTTTTGGATCCTTCCAATATTTTTTGTGTGCCACCTCTGGTTTGTGTTTGAATGTGGTTGTTCTCTTACCAATTTGAGAATCAGTCTTGATTAATACCGATGACTTGAATACTGCTCATAATCAAATGTGCGGCTATGATGAGGACAAATGAAGTTGCATAGACAATATGTGAACTTTTTGCATCTCATTGTGACTCGCCAATTATCAAATTGAGTCTCTTGTGATGAACATTTCACACTAGCAAAAGTGTGGAGTCTTGTTTGAAATTTGTGTCATTGCCTTGTGTGATGAGCTTACCATGAACCATGTGTGATGACACCTAATATTTACCCCGTTGGTCCGGTTAACTAAGTTATGCAGTCTCTTCAAATGATCTTAGGCAACTTTGAAGAGTATTAAACAATTTGACATTATACATCTTTTGTGGCCAACCTTGTGAGTGTGTGAACTTTGCTTGAACACCTTCTGAGCCTTAAACTCCTCGGAAGAAACTTGATGAAATTGTGACCTTTCTTTATCCCTTCACCCTTAATCCTCATGATTTGTGGTTTGTTTGAATAGCCAACTTAGGCCAAAAGCCTAAGTTGGGGGTGTGGTAAAAAAAGAAGGTAAATCAAGAAGTGCAAAGAAGTCTCCTTTGATCCATGGTTTTGAGAAAGATGGAACCCCTCCATACAAAAACAAAAAGAGAGAAAAAGAAGAAAAGAATGAGAAAGAAAAAGAAAGAAAAATTTGTGGAATAAAGTTGTGAAAATGCAAAAATAAATGGGGTGTCCAACCGTCCATAGAAGATGAATAATGGAGTGACCTGTAAGCACGCATGAGAATGATGAAGAAAAGGAAAGAAAGTGTTGTTCACACCACATTTCATGAGGATAGAAGTCACTAAGACTAAATAACCATACCTTTATACTCTGCCCCGTTACATGCCTTGAAAAGACCTTTTTGATCTTGAGTGATCTGAAACGAGTGTTGCTTGGAAAATACGGGCAAACCTATGGGTGAAGTCATGCATTGTGTTCATCATTTTGAGTGTTCGTGTTGCATTTGATTCCGGAGCTTGAAATTGTTGAACGATTGTGTGTCAATATGGAATCATTCTTTGTGTGAGGGAATTTGAGTACATTTGTTGATCTTGAACTTGCATTTGAAGCAAGTATTGTGAACTTGAGTGTCTTTGATAAGGGTGAGTCACAACTTGAATCTTTGAGTGCACAATTGATCCTTGCATGAGTAAGTTGAGTCTTTTTGTATGCATTCATGATTGAATCTTGTGTAGAACTATTTGAGACATCCTTTTTTAACTGCTAAACTTGAGTTTTACTTGAGGACAAGCAAAAGTTTAAGTTGGGGGTGTTGATGAGTCCATGGTTTGGACTCATTTAGGGCTTTATTTTAATAGATTTAGTGTCCTAAAATACATATTTTATGCCAATACCTGATGTAAATCCTTGATTTCTAGGTATTTGGATTTTGGAACAAAGCATCGAATATAAGGAGCAAAAAGGAACAAGGCAGCTGAAAGAACGAAGAAAAGAAGGCCTGGTGATCGCCTAACCCATTGGGTGAGTCGCCGAATGGCTATGATCTTGCCTAAAGTTCCAATGTGCTAAGCCCTGAAGGAGAAAATCAAGTCGGCGATGGAATGTAGCAGTCGGTGTGTTGCCGAACGGTTCTGCGATGCAGTGTTAGATCGCCCAAAGTTACAGAACTTAAGGATGTTGAAGAGCACAGAAAAAAGGCGATGGAACTGAACAAAGGGCGGATCACCAAGTTGATCGGCGATCCTGACTTACTGCGCCGATTGGTCCTTCACAACATATTTTTGGCGACTATAAATACAATTTCAAACATTATTTTTAGTATCTATCTTTGACATAATTAGTTTTGAATATATAACTCTGAGTATTGAGACAATATTTTCCCTTAACTTTGAAGAATTGAAGTTTTCCATTTTTGAGAAATTGGAAGTGGGTCTTTGATATTCTTCAATTTGGATCTTTGTAAAGATGAAATTATTCTTACCTAGTTGATGGAAACACAATTTGGTGACGATTTCTATCTTTTTATGATGTCTATCTAAAACCCAATTCTTGGGGTGTGATTATGTGATTATGAGTTGATTTAGCTTATGGGTATTGTTAATTGATAGTTTAAATGTTGTTTAAAGGTGATTTCAAATAGTAATTCTGGGTTAATTTAAAGGGTAGTAGTTGCAAATGTAATTCTACCTTCGTGTTTTTGTCTTGCTCGAGAGAGAGGTTTTAAAATCAAGATTACTAATTTGATGGTCTGTGGGTATTGGGTTGTCATGGGATCAGCTCGAGAGAGTGAATCCTAAACCCTTTTCCACACATTCAGCTCGAGAGAGTGAATGGACTAAAGCGTAGGTTGTTCTTAATTGCTGCCTATTGGTGTTTGAGAGAAACCAAATTGATTCGAGGTAAATTGTTCGAGAGAAAGTTTATCCCCACTAAAGTCTAGCTTATTCACTGATTCTCATCTATAAACTATCAGTTGCAATTACCCATTTTTCTACCTTAGCCTATAATCCAATCACATCCCAAGAACCTGTCTCTTTACTTGATAATTAGTGTTATTTGCTGTTGTTGTAGCTGATAGTTAAAACCAAAACCCCTATATTTTACACTTATGTCACCCTAAATTTGAAGTACGCTTTTATTCGTAAATGTCTTTACCTATGATTGACTTGAACATATTTGTACTTGGCTCTTGAATCTTAAGCACATACCACTCCCTATGGGATTCAACCCCAACTAACTTAGTTAGGTTATATTACTGACTAATGATCGTTGGCACTTAGAATTGGAAGAAGTGTCCTGATATGTGAAATCAGATCTCCCCAACTTCTCCCCGCACTACACGGAACAGAGCCTGATAGGTGAGCTCTGACTTGGTCACTGCCCCCCAGTCTGACGAGGGGACCACACCAATCAGATAATAGGCTGGCTCAGAGTCCCCATCCGACTACAGCTCCAGTGGCAGCACTGCATCTTCGTCCGAGTGTGATAGCATAGGAGATACTCTAGTAACCCCCCAGCCTCCTGTGATGAGCCTCCAACAATTGGTACGGAGACAAACATGTGGTGTGTGGAGGGCCAATACCAGATATACACTGATGCTCGCATGTTGAATGAGCACGACAAGATGGCTGGACTAGTCACTAAGGAGCGTCGGGTTCTTACAAGTAGCCTCCACACCACTCCAGTCATTGAGGAGCTCTTCCGAAGGTAGAGTTTAAGTGGATGGCATGGACTGCAGGCACATACAACGAAAAGATATTACGGGAAGTCTATGCCTCCTAAGCCGCCACCATCAAAGGGTCCATCTCTATGCGGGCCTCGCCCGTCTCTCAGCCTCCACTTGAGTCCACCTTAGTGTGGGGATTTCTAGTTTATATATCAGAGGTCACTCTCCGCAGGTTTATCTATGGCCCAAACTACACTCTGCCATCAATACAGCCGAGTTCGACTATCAGATGGGTATCATTTAAAGAGGGAAATTTTGAAGGAATTTTGAGTAGAGGGAATCCCTTGTGATATGAATGGCACGACAAATTGCTATGGATGGAGAGCGTGTTGAGTGGGTCCGGACTCCTACATTGGGTATCCAGAAGGCGACACTGAGCTTCGCTGCAAAATTCTTCTTGTTGCTGGTGAAAAATTGTGTGTCCCCTACTCAAGCAGACAATTGTGGTTACATGGAACCGATCAGTGATGGTTGCAACTATGGTAGTAGGGCTTGAGATAGACATTGCCCGCATATTGATTGCAGAGATCAATGATAGGGCCTTCAAGGACACCACTACCTTGCCCTTCCCGTGCCTTTTCTTCCAACTATGCAGGGATTCATCTATTCCGGTGTGGCATTGTGACATGTTGCTTCATGCAACCAAGACTCTAGACATTGGCCTCATTCAGGATGATGCCAACCTCACTGCACCACAGAGAGAGCCACAGGTTGAGGTGCCACCTCTGGAGGATGATTTGGATGTTGATGTTGAGCAGGTGCAGGCCGATGACTCCACCATTCAGGGCACTACAGCAGACACTCAGACTCCACCGTCTCCAGCCACCAGTCACTCCCCTAGCTCATCCCGAGCCACTCTTTTTTCAGGGTCTACCATCATCCCTCTAGCCCGAGTCCAGAATCAGAGGTACAGATGGCCACTCTACTTCAGCATGTGAAGCCATGGATGCAAAGGTCTATAGCAGAGTCCAAGGCGAGGGTTGAATAGAGGATGGATCAGATGATTGACCAGATGCTCTAGGCCGTTCATAAGCTCCTGGATGCCTATGAGTTGCGAGTCCTGGAATGGCCGACCCCGACTGATGTCGCTACACCTATAGCCCCCCAAGAGACTGAGCCAGAGTCTGCCCCTACGGTGCCAGAAGTGGAGGTGGTGATGGAATCCTTATTTGGCGATACTATGCCGCCACCAGACTCTTCCCGCACTACTAGGGAGCGGCCACGCTCCGATCGAACTACCGATACTAAGGAGGCTCACAAATTGAGGAAGATGGAGCGCCAACAGTTGGAGAATATGATGAAGGTGTCATTACTAGATGAGGATCTTAGAAACCAGTGGCCCTACGAGATAGGTGTTGGCCCACGTGGTAGTTGTAATGCCCCGGAAACTAGTAAGTTTAACTAGAGAATTTTGGAGCTTTTCGTAAGAGTTTTGGAGTGTTGTATGAGGATTAAAATCACGAGAAATGATTCCCGTACTTAGAATGTAGGTTTTACAGGCTATACGTCAAGGTACGACCCCCAAGGACCACCCAAGGGGTCTTTGAGGGGGACCCCAAAAATAGTCGCCAATCTACAATTTTTTAGTGACCTACGTTTGACCACCTATGGCCAATAGGTGGACCCATGCCCCGTAGGTGGGGGTAGTGGGTCAAGGTCTGCCATGTTAAGCCACAATACCCACTTACGACTTTCCAGAACGATCCGTTACCCCACCTATAGGCCTTGGGTGGGGGATCCGTAGGTCAACACAATTTTTGAGTTTAAGTTTTAACTTAGGCGTTTGGGGGTTAAGTTAGTTATTAATTAGGGGTTAAGGTAGGTCGGTTAGTTAGTTAATTATCCACCTATAAATACTTAATACACCCCTAAACTAATTCATTTAACTCATTCATCTAAAGACCCCAAAATACTCTCCAAAAATTCTCTCCCCAGAAGTGAAGAAGAAGAAGGAGAATAGAAGGGAAGAGGGCAGCAACTAGGTCGAAATTCTCCATTAATTCAAATTTGATTAGGGATTTTAAAAGAGGTATGTTTAGCTTATTCATCTATGGGTTCCTCCTCCATAGAGCCACCTTAGTTTTTCCCCAATTGTGAAGTCAAAAACCCAGTTCTAGCTAGGGTTGTGCTTACATTGTGGGTAGGGTTTGGGTATGATTCCAATCTAGTGGATAATACCTAATTATGATTGTATTAGCATTGTATTATGATATTATGATTATTTCATGTGATTTCTATGGTAAACCCTAATCTAAATTGATGAATGTGATCTTTGTGAGTTTATGTCATTAGAGGTGAAGTTGAAGGTTCATAGTTGATATTCCTAAATCAATGTCATATATAGTAATTGATCAAAGTTAGGCTCATATAATCATGAATTGAACTAGACTCTATTGTATATGATGAGTCTTTACATGTTAAATTGAATTTGAACCTTTATGATCAATTATGACTAGAATTACCTAGTAATGAAAGATGTGATCAAAATACCTTGAAATTTAGGTATAAAGAAGAGATTAAGAAAAAAACCTTGAGAGTAAGGCTTGTGATCATAATAGTTAGGGCATTAGAGTGAAGCTAATGTGTTTACCTACTGATGCTAAGGCTTTGAGAGAACAATCTAAAAGAGAATAGAAGTCTAATAGGTAGAATTGTGGTGAAAGTCCTATACTCACCTAACCTACCTTATGAATTCTTGAAAGTAGAAAGTGATAGAATCACTTGAACATGGATTGATTGTCAAGGACATCCTTCCATGAGAAATGAGTGTTGAGCAAGGATTAACAAGTAAATCTTGGGGTGTATGCTTGGCCTCAAGTGGTTATTGAAGATGAGATGGAGTGTCAGACAAGATAGGGTCCGGGCTCCAAGTACAAAGGAGAACCACACCTAGTTGATGTGAGGACTATCCAAGTTAAAGAGGGAACTCTTACGTAGTAGAGTGTGGGTTTTCCCAAAGTTAGGTCTCATGAGATGGGAGCCTTAACATGAGTTGAGTCAAGGTTCCTAGTAGCAATCTTCATATCCTATGTACTAAGACATGCTTGAGAAAACTCTCATAGTGTTCTAAAGCATAATTGAACTAAGACTTACTTAATGAAGTACCTCATAGTGTTCAAGAGTATAAGTGGATTTAGACATGCTTAAGTAAGTGTCTCATAGGATCCATGTTAGTAATGAACTTAGATGTGCTTAAGGAAGTACTTCATAGTGTTCCAAGGTTTAAAGAGAGATGAACTAAGATGTGCTTAAGAGAGTACCTCATAGTATTCTAAAGTAAAGAGAGGAACTAGGTTCCAAACCAGGATGTGCTATGTTAGTATGAGTACCTAAAGGTGGTACTTAGCATGAATAATACTATGGGATGCTATGCATGTATTGCACAAGTATGACTTAGGGTTAGTAAAGAGAAGTCTTGAGATAGGATTGTGCTATAGTTGCCCTTCCTAGCTATAGTTGACTAAAGGTGAGAGTTTCCTTTAATTATGAGGTCTAAGCTAATAATGAGGCCAAAGGAGGGTGAGTATGACTAGGATGACTTCAAGGCTATTCTTAGTATGAAGGGTAGTATGGGATGCCTTTCATACATTGCACTAGTGTTCTTGAGGTTACCTAGAAGTATGGTGACCTTATGGTAGAGAAGCTCAAGAGTTGACCATCTACATAGACAATGATTAAGATGATCAAAAAGGGATACTTGGCTTGGGTGGTATTATGGGATGCTATTCATGCCTTGCACTTGTATGCTTTTGAGGTTACTTGAGAATGGTTCTATCATGGTGTTGATGACTAAGAGTAAATTATGCTTACATGATTATGAATTATCTCCTATGCTCATGAACTATGTCTTATGTGTACTTATGATTATATAATGCTTATGTTGGAGATTATGCTATGACTATGTTGATTATGTTATAACTATGTTATTGTCTCTTATGCTTATGTCTTATGTTGACTAACCATTTGGAGATGCTTTTTTGGTGTTGTGCTAGCTATAATACTTGATACATTTTGTACTAACGCATATTGCCTACATTCTAATCAAATGTAGGGTTTGGAGACTTGAGTTGTATCTTGAAGCTAGGTTTCCTAAGGATCTAAGGAGTTGACGATCTATGTGATTCCTCATAGCTTCGAGGAAAATAACCACATTTCCTTTATGTCTTTTATTTTCATGTTGAGACTATTGTATGGGCTGTGTCCCAAAAGTTTATTATAAAAGTTGTAATAGATGGTTTGAGACAAGTTATAGACAGACTTCCTCTTGTTTTTATGAAAATGACTTCGATTGTAAAAGTTTTCAATTTTCCCATATTTTTCTATTATCTTATGTTCATATATGCTAAGGGCTTGTATGAGATCCCTTCAGGGTCAAATACGCCAGGGGGTACCCCTGGGTCATGACAGGAATATGAGCACTACTGAGGGTGCTGGGATAGTTGATGGGAGTGCTACTGATCGCGTTCCTAGTGTTGATCTAGCGGGCTCCTGGAAACGGAAACCACCCACTTCTTGAGAGGTCTTCGGCGCATGTGCGCCACAGGATTGCTTCACCCTATGCTTTACTTTTGATTTTTATTATCATAACCCTAAAATGAAATAGGATGAACTAGAGCTTCTCATGTGTTTTAGATGTTGGTAACTTGTTTAAATGTTGAGTTTTGACATTTAAAGTATAGTTTGAAGAGTTTTGAGGTTGAACGTTAAGGGACGACAATAACGTTCGGAAACTAGTCTTGTGATTTTATGTGTTCTAAGTTGTGTATTGTTGTCCCGAGTATTGTTTGAAGAGTTGAGTGAGTCAACATCAAGGCACGTGTTAGACACATTGTTGAAAGACCCTTGTTGATGTTGGTTAAGGTTGCTAGGGCTTGTGCCAAGCCAAGGAAGGAAGGGCCTCAGCCAAAGGCCAACACTTCCAACCTTGGCTAGACACTGCCTCAAGGTTCCACAGACCATTTCACGGCCAGTGGTCTTGACCACGGCTCGTAAAGGAGGTCGTGAAGTTGCCTTGGTGGCAAGTGAGGCAAAGACTTGTGGTCTAGCCACTGGCTCAATTTCACGAGCCTCTCTACGGCCATTGGTCATCACCACGATCAGTATAGATGGACGTGAAGATGACTTGGCCAAGGAAGGTTGGCAAGCTCCAAGAGGAGCTACTGCCTAAGCACCACGTGCACCTTAACGGCTGTTGTCCACCTTCACGAGCCGTATAGATGGGGGTGGTCCCTGACCGGGCTGCCTTATCTAGGGGTTTTTAAGTAATTTCGTTTTAAGTTTTTAACTTGTGGGGTTGTTTTTAAAAGGTTTATATGATAAATTTAAATATTATTAAGACTTAAAATCATCTTTTAACTAATTATTCTCAAATACCCAAATCAAAACCTCTTCTCTCTCAACTCAAGGAAGAAGAAGAGGTGGGAAGCTAGGGTTTTCAGTTCAAGGTTTTCTTCATAAAATTTCTTGGGCCTTCTTGACAAAAAGGTATGATGATCCTTTATCTAGAGTTAGTCTTCACCCTAGAGCCAATTTCAAAATGGTTTCCAAGTTTTCAAAAGTTAAGAAAAACCCCAATTCTTACTCAAACTCATGGGTTCTTGCATCAAATGATTATTTATGATTATACTACTGTTTAATTGAAGTTTTTAGGTGAAAAACTCCATGAACCCATGATTTTCCCTAACCCTAAGTTTGACTAATGAAGTGGGTTTATTGTTTATGAATGAACGTTAATAGAATTGTGCTTAGATTGACTTGTATTATTGATTTCTATTGCTTTCTATATCTATCTATGGTGAATTGTTGGAGAATTGAGAAATGGTGGTTTTGGCTTGGATTAAGGATAAATTGACCTAATCTCATGGTATTAGTAGAATTGTTCTTGTATGGATTGATCCACTTATGGTAGAGGTGTTTATATGTTGTATTGTATTGTGATTATTGCCATGAAATCGGTATATGGGGAATTGATGTATTATTATGTTATTATATAGGTGAAGGTACAATGTGAAGGTGTGTATATGGTCTCAAGGTTACCTTGTATAAAGTGTTTTTGTATTTTGATTGGAAGTATGTTGTCTCTAAATGTTCATATGTGATGATGATAGAGTATGAAGGGTCTCTTTATGGTGATGTTGTATCTTGATGTAGTAGACTTAGGTGTTTCTTGTTGATACATGAAAGCTATTGAATGTGATCTCTTGGCTTGGTAGGCTTAAGCATCCTACTCTTGAGTAATGAATGTATCTTGACTTAAGTGTCTAATTATGCATGAAATGGGTAGACCTAGATTGGTAACCTCTTCTTAAATGAATGAATGAATGTCTAGGATCGGTAGACCTAAGTTG
>JAJOOS010016647.1:0-23006 GCA_029582725.1 Solanum chiquidenum
CGCACCAATCGACACTAGCCTATTAGATAGTATCACACTAAATCTATGTTGATAATTCTTTTCTCGTTAATTACCTCCTTGGTCCGGCAAGTAGTAACGAGGCAAGTTCTAACGTTGGCCACCATTAAAAAGACTTCTAAACTAAAGAATTATCAATGCATGCAAAACACTATTCAAGAATTGCTTATTTACTATTCATACTTTGTTAATCGCTCATGGTTCCCACAATCCTAGTTATGAAAGTTAGCTACTCATTATCTCAAGAACACAATCAAAATTTATTAAAATAAATATGCTTGTGTTAATCATTAAAAGTTAAGAACAATAGCTAAACTATCTTTTATAAATTACGAATACAAATAAATAATAAAGGAGAAGAAAGAATAAACCACAATTATTCGGCCTCCACGACGGCTCTTCCAAAGTTCCTAAGCTAGAAGAAGATTTATATTGTGTCTTGTATCTTGGTTCTTGGCTCAAGAATAACTTTTCATGTCCTATTTATAGATATAGAAACCCTAAATAAAATAATTGAGTCCAAATTAAATTAGGAATCCAAAACCAAAAAGAATTGGATTCCTTTTTTATTCGCCGCATGAACAGTGCTGCCGCCTCAATATATTTTTGCACCATTCACTTACTGCCATGTGGCAGCAGCAAGCAACAAATTTGAATTTCCTCAATTGCAGCCGCCTTTTTCCATATATAAAAATATATTATTTTATTCACTTTAATCCATTAAGCTGCCTGCTTGATTTTCTTCTTTAACTTTCCATCTTTAATTCGTTTTAGCTCCAAACTTCTTCATTTTTTCATCAATTTAATCCTACAAATAAAATACACAATTTACCACAATCCATAAAATTTATGCTCATAAAGGACAAATATAAATACTAAATGTGAGGCAAATAATGATTAAAAATATGTATTTTGGCCTCACATCAGTGGGTCCTTGATAAGTATGAGGTGGTACTGTGCTATGGGATGGATTGGTGTTGAGTTGGCAAAGGAATCTGTCACTCCCCGAGCCTACACCCTGGACGTGGCCGGCACTCGAAGACCATTGCTGGCCCCAAGCAAACCCTTGGCCTGGCTTACTTAACTCAGTGGAAAACTTAAACTCAACAAAGATAAGTTCATATAATAAATTGTAATGTTATAAAGGAACATTCAACTGGCCATTAAGGCAAACTCAAGTTTCAACATGGAATAATGACAATGAAAAGACTAAAGAACTAATATATGACTGTCTATGAAGCCTCTAATAACAATTGAGATGGATCCTCTGGAATGCAAGGAGGCTCACCAACAGACTCTGAACTACTCACTGGATCAACGATGCGCCGCCGGAATGCCGATCCTAGTTACCTGCGTCTGCATCATAATATGATGCAGGCCAACTGGTATCAGTAAATTGAATGTACGAGTATGCGAGTTGGAATGCTAAACATAACATAGTCTTGAAAAGATTCTGAAAGAAACACTTACCTTGGCTCTTCTCAACTCATGAATACGTAACTGAACTCATTTCATTATAAAGCAGTTTAAAACAAGTGTAATATACAGAAAAAGAAAACTGTTTAAAACATGATGTCAACTCATAATCATAATATCATAAAAGACATACCATGCTTCCTCTCAAAGTCTACTTATGCAATGCATGAATGAAGTCCCATACCCCCATTCATACTAAGAAGAACCTCTTGAGGAACCATGCAATTACTGTTGTGAGAGTTTCTCTAACCGACAACCACAACTATGAGTTTAAGTGGTGATACAATGTTTTACCTCACGCGCTGCCAATGACCAACATATACCTTGTTGGGGGTATAGGAATCTACTTCACTAAGTGGATCCACTAGTCTATTGTGAAAAGGATTCATCTAAAAAGTATGACCCTTCTCTATCCATGATGGCTACATGGTTTATGGAGACTTGAGTTAATATGAATTCGCATCCCCATATCGGTGCTGAATACTACTCCCAAGAATATACTTAGCTCATATGTTTTAAAAACAACTTCTTTCTTTGGTTTGAGATAATTGCTCAAAAATCATCTTAAAAGCTCTCTTGGAATCGATGTTCCCTTTTCTTGCTCAAATGTGAAAACATATATAAACTTCTTTGGGAATACTTAGTTCCCTAATAGCTTTTTGAGAAATGAACTCAACTCTTTACTCTTTGCTTAACTTGAAAACTTGAGTCTTAAAAATGAATTTAAAACATTATTAAAGACTCTTGAAAACTTTTAAAAACTTTGCTTTGACTTGCTTCTTAACTTCTAGACTTGACTCTTAACTTGTTTGACTTTGATCCTAACTTTCATTGAATTGGATTATGGATTCAAGGTTCATGACCTCACGTTTATGGATGATTTTCAGGATGTTTAGATGTACCTTAGAGTGTTGGAATCAACTTAGAAATGTAGGTACATTGCTAAGGAACAAGTACGAAAAGGTGGGGAACGAATGGGGAGAATTGGCGTCCCTGGCGCTCTGAGAGGTGCGGTGCGCCAGCCCTCAAGATTCAGGGACCAGGTTGGGGCGCTCTGGCTGGCGTGTTTCCCCAGAGCCTCACATTCAGGGACTGCTTTGGGGGGCGCGGCGCCCCACTCCCTTCTCTAGGCGTTTGACGACTTTTCTCCTCCGTTTTTCATCTATAAATCCTCTAAACTTCAATGGTTCTTTCCCCAAACACTTAGATCATTTATACTCTCAATATATGATAGATTCAAACTGAAATTACACCCGGAAACATGAATCAAATTGCAAGAAACTCCAACAACACAACTCACAAGAAATTCAACGAAACTTTCAACAATGTTCTGAATTTCTAAACTTTCAAAGACTTAAATTTACTGAATTAAATCATGTTTGGCGCATGGGAGAACTAACCCAACGCTATGTGATCTCACATACCTTGTAGGGATCACCCCTGACGAAATCCACAAGCAATTCTTGAACGTTCTTGACGAATCTTGAACTTCCTTCTCTTTTCTCCAAGCCCTAGCGTGAACTCAACTTTTTCTAAACTGACTAAAATCTGATTTTTACCCCAATTAACTCTTAAAAACGAATCAGAATAATAAGGTAAGGAAAAGACTAAATTACCCTTCAAAAATCCGGTTTTAGACTTTTCTTATTCGAACAACCCAATTTCAAAGGGCATAACTCACTCATACGAACTCAGAATCACGCAAACTCAGCGGCGTTGGAAATATCATTCCAAGGGCTTCCCAACCATATCTGGAACTACACCTAACTCATCCTGAACTAGGATTTATGTCCGTTTGAAGTTGACCAAAACTCACTTTTCTTAACTTAAACAATTTCTTTCAGATTTTAATTCTTTCCAAAAATGACTATTTCCAATTGTAAGCTTCTTCCTAGTTATTTCAAATTGCAAGATGTTACAGAATCTTAGATTCATTGAATTTCATTTTTTTACGATTTGAGCATGTATCCCTAATATTGCTCTTGTCTTAAAACTCCCCCGTGGACAATTTACTAGCCTTCCTTATGAGGAAACCCAAGTGCATTTAAGAAACTTCTTGGAGATAATTGATACTTACATTCCAATGGGGTATCATTGGATTACATGATGTTGACTCTTTTCCCATTCTCACTATTGGGAGAAGCAAGAGGCGGTGGTTGTCATCGGAACTAGTAAATTCCATGGACAATCTAGCAAAGAATTTTTTTATTAGCTTATATCCTTTAGGAAAAGCTGCAAAATTGAGAAGCGAAATTTTGAGCTTCAAGAAAAAAGGGGGAGAGAACATCTATCAAGCACAGGATATGCTTAAACAATTGTTGATCGTGTGCCGACATCATTATCAAGAAATTGAGGTACTAGTTCACATATTTATTGAAGGCTTGGAGCATAATGCAAAAGCGTTGTTGAACTCTGTTGTTGGTGGACAAGCTCTCGAAATGACATATGATGAGTTGTTCGAGCTTTTAAACAAGGTATCAGAAAGTAACCCGGAGTGGAATGGAGTCACGCCCAGAACTATTGTGCAAAAGGTTGCATGAATGCTAGAAGTGGATCATATAACTGCATTAACTAAAAACATACTTGATTGGAAAAATCAGATAATAAATCAACTCAATAAGCTAAGGCTAGGGAAACAAATGGGGCAAGTGAATGCACTATAACAACCACAAGGATTGTGAAAAGTTTGCGGTAGTGGAGAGCACATGACTGAGTACGATGAGTCAAATCCAGATTCGATTAACTATGTCGAGATGCATAGAGAGGTGGAAGAGCATAAAATTATGGAAACACATATAACCCAAGTTGGAGAAGTCACCCAAAATTCTCATGGGAGGTTTACTGAGTATGAAATAGTAGCACTTGCTGAAGAGTGAAGTTCCAGAACTCAGAACATAGTACCCACAAAGTTAAAAGATCCGAGTAGCTTTACGGTACAAATTAAAATTAGGAAAAGTGTCCATGCTCGTGGGTTATGTAATCTTGGAGGAAGTTTAAATCTCATGTTGTCATATTTGTATCAAAAGTTAGGGTTAGTTAGTCCAAAGCCAACCACTATAATCCTACATCTTGAAGAGAGATTTGTTGCTAGACCAAAAAGGGTAGTGGAAGATGTGTTTGTACAAGTAGGGTCGCTATTTTTTTCTCATGTACTTTGTGGTCCGAAGCTCTGAGCCTGATCTTGAAGTAGCATTCATCTTGGGACGACCGTTCATAGAAATTGGGTGAGCATTGATTGACATAGCAATAGGGAATTTAACTATGAGAGCTCATGACAAGGTAGAAGTCTTTAATGTCTATCGCGCTTTCAAATTGCCAGCTATTTACAAGAAGTTGTTTGCTATCAGTGTTGTTGATCTAGCCACGTAATCGCATTACATTGTTTCTAGAGATCCATTGGAAAGAGTATTGGTAGGTCATGACATTTTTGGGATAAGAATTGGCTACTTGTCTTGATGTGGCACATGTGGGAACACAACGAGGCAAGGTAGAGCCAAGGATCGAGTTTTGAGACCTGCACCCAAACCTTCAATTAAATAACCATCCAAGTTAGAGCTAAAATCTCTTTGAAAGCACTTAAGGTAGCATATCTTGGTGATACGGTAACTTTACCTGTGATACTTTCTACGGTAGAAAGAAGGCAATAGGGTGGAAAATGTCATATTTTTATGGGATTAGCCTGATGTTATGTATGCACAAAATTAATAGGGAGGAAGTCCACAACCCTAGTGCAAAATATCAATGCCGACTAAACCCTTTAATGAAAGAGGTAGTAAGAAAAGAGGTGATCAAGTGGGTAGATGCTAGAATCATATACCCTATCTCCAACACCAAATGGGTAGGTTCTGTTCAATGTGTCCCAAAAAATGAGGTATGGTTGTGGTAAAGAACGAAAAGAATGAGTTGATTCCCACAAGAACCGTTACTGCGTAGAGAATCTGCATGGTTTTCCAAAAGCTGAATGATGCCACAAGGAAAGATCACTACCCTATCACATTCATTGATCAAATGCTTGATAGGTTAGGAGGACAGGAGTATTGTTACTTTTTAGATGGGTATTCCATATATAACCACATTGTGATTACACCCGATGATAAAGAGAAGACTACCTTCACTTGTCTTTATGGCACGTATGCATTTAAGCGTCTGTCATTTGGACTCTGCAATTACCCCAGGACTTTCCAAAGTTGTATGATGGCTATTTTTCATGACATGGTGGAGGATTTTGTAGATTTATTCATGGATTATTTCTCTATCTTTAGGATGTATTTTGAGGTACCTTGATAAAGTACTTGCTCACTGTGAAAATACAAACTTGGTACTCAATTGGGAGAAATGTCACTTTTTGGTTTAGGTAGGAATAGTTCTGGTTCACAAGGTTTCGAAGCATGGATTAGAAGTGGATAAAGCCAAAGTTGAGGTGATAGAGAAATTGCCACCTTTGGTTTTTGTCAAAGGAGTGAGAAGTTTTCTTGGGCATGTAGGGTTTTACCAGATATTCATCAAGAATTTTTCCATGGCTTGCAGACCTATGTGCAGTCTCTTGGAGAAAGAGGTGAAATTTGAGTTTGATGACAATTGTGTCAAAGTGTTTGAGGTACTTAAGAAGAACTTAGTTGAAGCTCCAATCTTGATTGCTCCTAATTGGGAGCTACCATTTGAACTCATGTGTGATGCAAGTGATGTAGCAGTGGGTGCAGTATTGGGAAAAAGGAAAGATACAGTGTTCCTTTCGATTTATTATGCTAGCAACACCCTTGATTCTGCACAAGCTAATTACACAAAGACTCAGAAGGAGATGCTAGCCCTAGTGTTCGCCTTCGACAAGTTCAGATCATAGATGCTAGCAAGACCCGACTATTTATGAGATCCCTTTGGCTACCACAACCGGAGATGCTGTTATGGCTGACGATGATGCCGATTCATAGGCTCTTGAGACTGATGAAGAGGAGTTTGGCACGCAAGATGCAGTTATGTACGATGATCTAGAGGACCTCGAGGGGGTGATGGTGCAGACTGATGTGGAGGCGTCACTTCGAGATACATCTATGGTGGGCTCCAGAGGAGCAAATGATGGTGTTGAGTTGGGCACTAATGCCTAGACTGAGGGAGTCACCGATATGAAGAGTTCACCGCAGGCTTAACCTGACAGGGGGATTTTGACTCTTTTTTAGTTTTCTCTTTAGACTTTTTATTTGTTTCGCATTTGAGGACAATTGCTTTGTCTTGTTTGGCGAAGTGAGGTACATTTATACCTACCGCTTCTGGACTATTATTTTGGATATTGTTGCTTGTTATGAATGCTTGACTTTGTTTGTGACTTTTGGGTTTTGATCCATTGTTTTTAATATGAATGTGTTGGTTTTGACCCAAATCAGAAATTTTTTCACCTCTTGATGTTTGTAAATGTGGTTGTTCTCTTGAAAATTTGAGTATCGGTTGCGATCAATACCGATGACTTGAATAGTGCTCTTAATTGAACGATATGTGTGTGCGATTCCAATAAATTTTAGTTGCATAAGTCATATGTGAACTCTTAGCATCTCATTGTTACTGGCCGATTGTTGATAATGAATCTTGTGATGATCGTTGTAACACCCCGTATCCAAAAACAGACCAAAATACAGATTTCAGAAGTTGTAGGTGCAATCCACGGATTGTAGGGTGACCCACGGTCCATTCTGGTGGTCCGTGGTTCATCAAATGTAACCCTCCTTAGAATCAAGACAAAAATTATTCTAAGTGTCAACCACTCATCGTAAGTCAGACCATGGACCATGGTCCTAGTCCGTGGATCGAAGGCCCAGAATCAAGTCCCAGAACCCCGTCGACGGTTGACCAGCACGGACCATCAATCCATCCACGGTCCATCGGTGGCCCCGACAAATTTTAAGTCAGGGGTCGTTTGGTCTTTTCCATGTGTGTTAGACCCCCTAAACTACGCCATTTAACCCCTAAACTACGTGATATTGGTCAGTTTTAGCCTAGTAAACTAATTAGAACCTACCCTAGTCTTTTCATTCACCAAAAGTCGATCAAACTTAGAGAAAAATATAGGAGAAGAAGTCGACCTGCCCTAGTTCCAAAACGCACAAGTTTTCATCAATTTCAACCCCGAAATCGATAGATTTCTCTGTGGAATTCGTCACCAGGTATGTGGGATTTCACTAGTGAGTTTCTTTCGCCTATTAGGTCCCCAGTTCTCAGTTAGAATCTTGATCCCCTTAATATTATCTAGACCTAGGGTTTCTTGAATGTTAGAAACTGTTGGGTTTAGCTGTTAGAATGATCCAAAACAGATTTATCATATTGTTGCTTAGTTTCTTGTATGATATTCAGAACCCTAGTTGTATATATTCATTTAGTCCATGAATTGTACATGCTAGGTCGGATTATTCAGATTTACATGCTTCAGTTTACGAATGTCACATTATGAGTCATAAACGATGCATTCTCAGAGTTTGCATGTCAGGAATAGAGCTATCCAGTACTTCAGCATTTCAGTATTTCAGCATTTCAGTCATAATGTTACTTATATACATTCTAATTGGGATTAGCTTAATACCGAGTAGACTAGGTTCAGTCACCCTCATAGTCCCAGAACTATGTGCCCCGTAGGTAAGTCCCCTCTGTGGGCATTATACTTAGTGATCACTCCAGTCATGCCGATATACCTCGTGCAGGGTATATTGGGTCCTATCGATGGGACGTATACATCAGAATCCACATTTAGCTCATGTGATTTTATCGGTTATTAGTAGCTCCCTTACAACAAATTCTATTGCATTGACCAGGTTATCAGTTACAGTTAGATTTCAGTATCAACATGTCATAAACTTGGTCATTGCATTCAGTCATTTCATATTCAGTATTTCCAGTATAGTATCATGCTTATCTCTTATCATTGCTTAGATTTATGCTTTGGTTTAGTTATGTTTAATGTTCAGATTTACTCTATCCTGCATGCCTAGTACCTTTCAAGTACTGACGCATACTCTGTGCTACATATTCTCGTGATGTAGGTTTAGGTTCTCAGCTTTCAGATCACACATAGATCAGTTTCCGATCTCCAGTTCAGCAGCATCAGTGGTGAGTCCTCATTTCTCGAGGACGTCATACATGTTTCTTTTGATTGTAGTCTTTAGTTTCAGTTTTTCTAGATTTAGCTGGGGGCATGTCCCAGCACTTCTAGTCAGTTAGAGGTTTATTTCAGACATAGATAGTTTTAGCTTTAGTTTTGAGTTTCATCTTCAGTTGTTATTGAAATCTTCTTAGATTATTTATTTCATATTTAGAATGGGTATTCCCCATTATTTTCCTTTATCTCATGTCTTATGCTTCCGTACAGTCTTTTCTTTACATCAGTTTATTTAGTATGCTTATGATATGTCAATTGGGTTAGCTTGGGGTCACTCGTGATCCTAGGTACCGTGTCCGCGTCCTGGGGTAGATTCGGGGAGTGACAAACTTGGTATCAGAGCACTAGGTTTAACAGTCCTAGGATGTCTGAAAAGTCGCACTAAGTAGAATGCTTTTCATAGGTGTGAAGTGCACCACATCTAATGAGAGGGAGGCTACGAAGTGTTTTAGTAAAACTTCAATTGCTTGTTACTCTTATCATGCGTAAGGTATGATCTAATTCCTTGTTCTGACTTATCATTATGCACTTTCAAATCATGCCTTCTCATAGAGCTTACGGAAGGAATGCTAATGCATGCAATGCTAACGTATCTCCTCTAGTCTTAGATCAGGAAGTTTCAAATGCTAAGTTTCAGAACGCCATTCAACTTTTGGCTCAGAGTGTGACCAACCAGAACAACCAGTAGGTTCTAGTTCCTGCAAATGCTAGTGGTGGATCAGCGGCAATTAGGGTCTATGATTTTTTTAGGATGAATCCGCCAGAGTTTCTAGGGTCGCAGATTAGTAAGGATCCCCAAAACTTCATAGATGAGGTCAAGAAGATCTTTGGGGTGATGCAAGTGACATGTAATGATAGGATTGAGTTGGCATGTTACCAGCTTAAGGATGTGGATTGTATTTGGTATACTCAATGGAAAGAGAACAGGGGTACAAATGCAGCTCCTATCACTTAGGAATGCTTTAGTGAGACCTTTCTGGACAGGGTTTTCCTAAGAGAGTTGAGGGAGGCAAGAGCTCAGGAATTCATGAATTTGAGGCAAGGTAAGATGACAGTCCAAGAGTATGGACTCAAGGTCACCCAACTCTCCAGGTATGCTCCTCACATGGTTGCTGATTCGCTCAAATGAACAAGTTTCTATATGGGGTATCCAATTTGGTGAAAACAGAGTGTCGTAATGTGATGTTGCCAGAAATATGAACATCTCTAGGCTCATGACTCATGCTAAGTAGGTTGAGGGAAATAAGCATAGGGACCAAGCTAAAGATAATAAGAAGACTAGAACAGGCAAGTATGAGTATTATCAACAGAAATCAGGTGGTGGAAATCGCTCGCAGTTTTAGCAAAAGTCTTCAACTCCAGCACCTTCATCAGCTAGTGTTCCATCCTCTAAGTCTCCGGGGAATGTTTCAGCTACCAGAACCTACCCAACTTGTCCAAAGTGTGGTAAAAACCATCCGGGTGAGTGTCTTGCAGGAAAGGAATGATGCTTTGGATGTGGTTAGACTGGTCAAAAGTTGAGAGATTGTCCTTCTGCTAAACAGGGTCAAGGGGTAATAATAGTAAAGCTCAGTCTACAACTTCATCAGCACCAGCAGGTCGCCCGACTCAACAGGGTAACTCATATGGTACAGGTGGCAGACAACGCCAAAACAGGTTGTATGCTTTTCAGGCTCGCCAGGATCAGGAAGATTCTCCTGATGTAGTCGCTGGTATGTTACGAGTTTTTAACTTAGATATTTATGCTTTGTTAGATCCAGAGGATACTCTTTTCTTTTTATCTCCTTATATAGTAGTCAACTACGATGTTAGTCCAGAAGCTCTTTCAGAACCCTTCTCAGTCTCTACTCTAGTCGGTGACCCAGTTATAGCTAGACGGATATACATAAATTTCCCTGTCATAGTCTCTCAGAAAGTCACCTCAGCAGATCTTGTAGAGTTAGAAATGGTAGACTTCGATATTATTCTAGGCATGGATTAGTTACATTCTTTTTATGCCTCCATCGATTGTAGAACTAGAATCGTTCATTTTCAGCATCCAAACGAACCAATCTTAGAATGGAAGGGTAGTAGCTTAGCGCCTATGGGTCGATTCATTTCTTACCTTAAGGCCAGAAAGACGATCTCTAAGGGTTATCTCTATTATCAAGTTCGAATTAAGGATTTGAGCTCTGAAACCCCAACTCTTGAGTCAATTCCTGTAGTTAATGAGTTTCCAGAAGTGTTTCCAAAAGATATTCCTAGAGTTCCTCCCGAAAGGGAAATCGACTTCAGAATTGATCTCATTCCAAATACCCAGCCTATTTCTATTCCTCCTTACAGAATGGCTCCAGCTGAGCTTAAGGAATTGAAAGAGTAGTTTAAAGTCCTTTTAGATAGGGGCATCATCAGACCCAGTATTTTCCATGGGGTGCACCAATATTGTTCTTGAAAAAGAAAGATGGTTCTCTCAGGATGTGCATTGATTATAGACAGTTGAACAAGGTCACAATCAAGAATAAGTACCCTATCCCCAAGATTGATGACTTGTTCGACCTATTTCAAGGTGCTAGTCATTTCTTAAGGATAGAACTCAGATCCGGTTAACATCAGCTTAGAGCCAGAGATAGCGACATCCCGAAAATAGCCTTCAAAACTCAGTATGGTCATTATGAATTCTTAGTTATGTCATTTGGACTAACCAATGCTCCTACAGGTTTCATGGATTTGATGAACAGAGTGTTCAAGAAGTATTTGGACTTGTTCGTTATCGTCTTTATTGATGATATCCTTATTTACTCTAGGAATGAGGAAGAACATGTGAATCAATTGAGGGTTGTCCTGCAAATTCTCAAAAGATCGCCAGTTATTTGCTAAGTTTAGCAAATGTGAGTTTTGGTTGTAGTCTGATACTTTTCTTGGGCATATTGTGTCTAGCGAAGGGATCCAAGTGGATTCTCAGAAATAGAAGCAGTGAAACAATGGCCCAGACCTACCTCTCCTACAAATATCAGAAGTTTCTTGAGTTTAGCGGGTAATTATAGAAGGTTTGTGGAAGGATTTTCATCCATAGCTTTTCCATTGACTAAGTTGACTCAGAAAAAGGTTAAGTTTCAGTGGTCAAATGATTGTGAGAAAAACTTCTCAGAACTGAAAACTAGGTTGACTACAACTCCTGTTTTGACTCTACCAGAGGGTTCAGACGATTATGTTATCTATTGTGATGCATCCAGAGTCGGCCTAGGTTATGTGTTGATGCAGCGAGGTAAGGTTATAGATTATACTTCTAAACAACTTAAGGTGCATGAGAAGAATTATCTGACTCATGCCCTCGAGCTTGCAGCAGTGGTATTTGCACTTAAGAATTGGAGACATTACTTGTATGGTGTTCACGTAGATGTGTTCACAGACCATAAGAGCCTTCAGTATGTGTTCACCCAGAAAGAGTTGAAACTTCGCAAGAGGAGATGGCTTGAGTTCCTTAAAGATTATGATAAGAATGTGCTTTACCATCCTGGTAATGCCAATGTAGTAGTTGATGCTCTTAGCAGACTATATATGGGTAGTGTAGCTCATGTTGAGGAAGAAAGAAAGTAACTAGCAAAAGATGCTCACAGGCTTGCTTGCTTGGGAGTTTTCTTTATGAGTATATCAGATGGTGGTGTAACAGTTCAAAATGGGTCAGAATCTTCATTGGTAGCGGAGGTTAAGGAAAAGTAAGATAGTGATCCGATATTGATTCAACTAAAGGGTGCAATTAATCAGCAGAGAGTTGAGGTTTTATCCTAAGGGGGAGATGGTGTGCTTCGCTATTAGGGTCGATTATACGTTCCTAAGGTGGGTGAGTTGAAATAGCAGATTCTTGCAGAAACCCATAACTCCAGATATTCTATTCATCCAGGTGCCACTAAGATGTTCTGTGATCTGCAGAAGTCTTTTGGTGGAATGGCATGAAGAAGGATATAGCAGATTTTGTGGCCAAGTTCCCCAATTGTCAGCAAGTGAAGGTAGAACATCTGAAACTAGGAGGTATGACTCAAGAGATCAACATTCCTACTTGGAAGTGGGAAGTGATCAACATGGACTTAATTACAGGTTTACCTCGTACTCGTAGATAGCATAACTCCATTTGGGTGGTAGTTGACAGAGTTACCAAGTCTACACGTTTTTTGGCGGTTAAGACTACATATTCGGTGGAGGACTATGCCAAGCTTTACATAATGAGATAGTTAGGTTGCATGGGGTTCCTTTGTCTATCATCTCAAATAAAGGTCCTCAGTTTACCTTTCATTTCTAGAAGTCATTTCAGAAAGGTCTTGGTACTCACGTTAATCTTAGCACAACATTTCATCCACTGATGGATGGTCAGACATAGCATACCATTCAGACCTTAGAAGACATGTTTAGAGCTTATGTGATCGACTTCAAGGGTAGTTGGGATGATCACCTTTCTTTTATAGAGTTCACCTACAATGATAGCTACCATTCCAGCATTCAGATGGCCCCTTATGAGGAATTATATGGGCGTAGATATAGATCTCCAATTGGTTGGTTTGAAGTAGGTGAAGTAGCTTTGATAGGACTAGATTCAGTTCATGATGCTATGGATAAAGTGCAACTCATTAGAGATAAACTTAAGACACCCCAGAGTCACCAGAAATCCTATGCAGATGTAAGGAGAAAGGAATTAGAGTTCCAAATTAATGAATAGATTTTCCTGAAAGTGTCACCTATGAAGGGGGTGCTGATATTTGGCAAGAAAGGGAAGATCAGTCCTAGATATTTAGGCCTTTACAAGATCTTGAAAAGAGTTGGAAACGTGGTTTATGAGTTAAAGTTACCAGCAGAACTAGCAACAGTGCATCTGCTCTTTCACATTTCATTGTTGAAAAAATGTGTGGGTGATCCAACATCCATTGTAACTTTAGAAAGTCTGGATGTGAAGGATAGCCTTACTTATGAGGATGTGCCAGTTGAAATCCTTGATCGTTAGGTTCGAAGGTTGAGAAACAAAGAAGTCACTTCAGTCAAGGTTTTGTGAAGGAGTCAGTCCGTAGAGGGAACTACTTAGGAAGCAGAAGCAGCCATGAAGACCAAGTACCCTCACCTCTTTCCTTCCGATTCCACTCCAGCTTGAGGTAATAGTTCCTCTTCAGTTTTTAGTCATTCATGCGTAGATTCAGTCTTAGTATCTTGTTCCTTCAGTCATTTTTGCATTTTTAGCGTATTTGCATGTTCTTGGAACTTAGTTCAGTCAGAAATCAGTTTCAGTATTTAGTGGTAAGGTTGCAGTTCTTCCCCTCCATATTCAGCTAGTTTAGTTTTCATTCGAGAATGAATGTTCCCAAGGGGGAGATACTGTACTATCCCGTATCCAAAATGCAGATTTCAAAAATTGAAGGTGCAACCCACGGTTGCCACCAACTGACCGTAGGGTGACCCACGGTCCGTTCTGGTGGTCCGTGGTTCACCACCTGCAACCCTACCTAGAATCAGCCCAAAAATTATTCTAAGTGTCGACCCACGGCCGGACCTATGGACCATAGGTCAAACCTCTGACCGTGGTCCTCGTCCGGGGATCGAGGCCCCAGAATCAAGTCCAGAACCCCAATGACAGTTGAAAAGCACGGACCGTCGGTCCATCCACAGTCTGTCGATGACCCTGACAACTTTTAAGTCAGGGGTTGCTTGGTTTTTTTCCTATGCGTTGGACCCCTAAACTACGTCGTTTAACCCCGAAACTATGTGGATTTGGTCAGTTTTAGCCTAGTAAACTAATTAGAACCTACACTAGTGATACACTCAAATTACACCTCCCTAAAGAAGTATAAGTGATCGTTATCAAGCAAAGAACCCAACTTGGAGGTTGGGGTCGATCCCACGAGGAATATGGTTTAGACTTAAACTTGACCTACGATTATATTCGTTTAGTCAATGTATTTGCGAGACAAGTAAGTAAAGGGAGGGGGGGTTGTGAAACAAATAATTGATTGTTGTTTAGAGAACAAGTGAGCAAGATTCAAACTTTGTTGTTATCAATAAGAGAGAGAAACTAGGGTGTACGTGTTCCCCAAAAGCTCATAACGTGGTAATCCTAGTAATAGTAATCATTTCCTAGTGTATTACATGCAAAGTGATAAGTTATGTATCCCTAATTCTTTGGTCCGGCAACTAGAAAATCTCACCCCGCACCTTGGTCCGGCTACGTGTGTATAATTTACTAACCCTTACCTTTACCTCATATTAGACATCACATCAATGTATGGCTTAGTTTTCACCCTCGCACCAATTAACATTAGACTATTAGATAGTATCACACTACATCTATATTGATAATTATTTTCTTATTAACTACCTCCTTGGTCCAGCAAGTAGCAACAAGGTGAGTTCTAACGCTGGACACCGCTAAAAAGTCTTATAAATGAAAGAATTATCAATGCATGCAACAACACTATTCAAGAATTACTTAGTTACTATTCATACTTTGTTAATCGCTCATGGTTCCCACAACCCTAGTTGTGGATTTAGTTACCCATAGTAGCAAGAACACAATTCATATTTTTATATGAAGAAATAATGAACTTACGTAATAAGTAGAAGAAACCCAGAATCTCAACTTGAATTTCCAAGAAAAGATCATCAAAACCAACTTAGGAAATCAAGAATTGCTAAAGTTGCAAGTTAATCTCCAAAGCCAAAAACTAGAACTAAAGTAATAGTGTCTAACCCCCAAAAACAAGGTTTACATGTCCTATATATAGAAAAACATGTCCCAAATAAAAAGGAAATGAAATAAGGGAATAAAGTTTCAGGATGCGGTTGCAGTCGAAGACACTGACCTACGGACCGTGGACTGACCTGCGGTGCGTAGTCCTTTCTGTTGTTTGGGACTTAGGCAATTTTCCACAGCTCAAAATCTCCCCCTCTCAGTGACATTTGACGGATCATCAGTACGGGTAGTGACTCGATCCACGGTCCATGGATCCTCCTCTGTAGTTTCATACTTAGACTTTTGAAATCAGGTACTGAAACCCCCTTCTCTGAATCATTTGACGGAGCTGCAGGACAGCCCGTAGGTCGACCTACGGTCCGTCGTTTGTAGTCGTGATTCCACACTTAGTTAAGAATTCCCTGATTTTTCCTTCAAGCCATGCCTGACCATCTACGCCTACTACCTACGGACCGTGACTGGACCTACGATATGTAGGTCACGTCCGTAGGAGCCCTTTTCTGCAACAATCTTCAGCTATGTCTTTCTACCTCCACGTCCGAACTTATTTCCTGCAATCATGATAAAAACACATTAATACCAATACAAAATTGCTATAGACAGACATAACTCTTAAGTAAAATGTATTAAAAATATCGTAAACTCACGATATATCAACACCCTCAACTTAAATTCGTTGTTTGTCCCCAAGCGACGCACTAAGACTCTAAACGACACTTATCTAGAAGCATACATTCAAGCTCAAGTAATCACATGGCTTTCTATCCCAACTCTCTTTTCTAGTGCAAATCATTTCTCTTAGACTCAACATGCTAACTCATGTGGATCAAAACATGACAAAGATCGACCAATAGACACAAAACATACACTTTTTCACAATCATAAAGGTACCAACTTTCCGACAATATAACTAATGCCCTTATTTCAAATGAAATCCTTTTTCACACAATGAATATGATTTTGAGTACAAGGATTCATTCAACACTCACGCTCAGAAGTAACTTCAAGTACAGTTAGTGCTCAATACCATAGGCTTACCCTTATTTTCATTGCTTAGACTCTCCAAACTAGTTGCTAGGATCACTATAGGACTTTCTTAGATTGTAAAGTAGGCTCAGGGTCAGGTGTGGTACATTTGGGTACTTTTTAGTGACTTTCTTCCCTCCTTGACATTACATTTGATTTTTGCCTCTTCCTTTGCCTACTTTTGGCAACTTTTCATCCCTTTTTCGTTCCCTTCTCTTTTCAACCAATGATGCAACTTTTGACTTTGTGACACTTGTTTATATAATTTTTTTATTTTTCACTTTATTTTTCTTTATTTCTTTTCACGCTTTCACTTATCACATTCTTTTGCCTTTTTCGTACAAAGTCACATCGTCTTTCTTTCTTTTTCTCTTTTCAACACTAAACTATTTTCATACCCTTTTTTTCATTAGGTTTCCTCTTTCATAGCCACACTAAACTTATGCATTTTTCCTTAGTTGAGATACGCAATGTCCGATGTTGGACCAGGGCCAAGATGAAGGTCACTTTTGACTTAGCCACCCTCAACTTAGGCTTGTGGCCTAAGTTAAGGTGCACATGTCCAAGGAGGGACCGGGGCCAAGACAACATTTTAAGGGAAGGTGAGTTAGGTGAATCAAAAGAAATGGTCAATTTTAGGTTCAAATAATTAGATCAAAAGGGAACAATGCTACCATTTGGTTAGATCATTTTAGGCTTAAGTGGACTAATTTGAACAATGGCCCTATGATCACTTCCCAACTTCTAGTCTAGATTTTCCTAGCAGGACCAACGGGGTAAGTTCTAGATTGGCACAAAACTGCTTGACCATTCAACTATCCTCACACACTCTTGGCACCTTGTTTCATTATCAGATTATCAGATTACCCAGTTCAAGTTTTTAGCTTAAGTCATGGGATCACATCGGTTCTTATCATGTCACATTCAGAGCCAACACATTCAACTCATTCTAGCCTACAGATTTTAGCACATATCACATTATTATTTTTGGATGGGTATCATTATTTTTCTTTCATTCTCATGCCATCATGCTTTATTCTTTCTCATGCTCCAACACATACAATCCTAACACATGCCGGTTCAACAGAAATAAAAAACAGTCTCTTGGGGGAAAAACACAGGCAAGAAAACCCCAAGAAAGGACTATGAGTTGGGTTACTCAGACTTCACCCTATCAGTCATAATTTGTTTACCCCACCCCCAACAAAATAAAGTGTCATTGTCCTCAAAGAACACAAAAATAAGTAATAAAGAGTAGGGTGAAAGTGAAGCAAACATGTGGCGCAAATGCACCGAAGAACTCAACAAGCGGGTGGGTCTGGTTTCCCGGAGCCCGCTGGATCAACGTGGGAAAGGCCATCAGTAGCGCTCTCATCTATCATCTCAGCACCATCAGTAGTGCTCGCATCATCTCTCACAATAGCAACAGCCTCAGAGCAGGCACATAACTCGAGGCCCCAAGAGCACCCTCATGACCCCTCACTTGTTGCAACTCCTCATCCACAATAGAAGCTCTCCTAGCCTGCGCAGTCTGCTGACACTCCCTCTTTTTTGCCCTTGCATTCTCAGTGGCATCAGAAGTGTGGCTAGGACGGTGCCTCTTCCCTCGGGGATGGGTGGACCCGGAATGCTGTATGTCCTTGCTGAAAAGAGCATCTAACACCATATCATCGGCCAGTGTAGTAGGGGCGGACTCTGGCGCATCCATGGATGGAACTAGGATGATATCAAGATCAGCCCGAAGACGATCCAACTCAGTCCGGAAATAGGAGATATATGTAGTAAGGGTTGGTCGCTCGAGGACTCTCAACTGGAAGGCATACATGCACTTATTAACGGCATGGACCTTCAGGTCCATCATGTGTTCCATCCTCCTTTCCATCTTGGCCTCGGACTATGAGATAGACCGATGCATCCAAGGCATCACATGATGAAGTAGTGTGGCCACCTATGCCTCCAATTTTTTAACACGGGCAAGGGGCACGACAGCGGATCCTGACAGAGGGGTGGCTCTGGATGAGCTAAGGGCCCGACTAGCGGCCTGAGATGGGGAGGCCAGGGCATCATCAGTGTGGACTAGAGGGGCAGGGTCCTCACCCTACATCTTCTCCACATCATCTACTAAATCTGCTCCTAATGGTGGCACCTCAATCTGTGGACCACGTCGTGGGGCAGTTACATTGGCCCCATCCTGCATACGGCCGATGTCAAGGGTTCCGGTCGCCTGTACCAATTTGTCACAATGCCAGATAAGCACCCCAGAATCCCTGCACAACTGGAAGATCATACACGGGAAGGGTAAAGTAGTGTTAGTCCTGAACGCCCTCTCATGGATCTCTGCCAACAGCATGTGGGCAAAGTCGATCTCAAACCCAGCTAGCAGAGCCACAAACATCACCGCTCTATCCCAAGTAAGCGCATTATTGTCCTTAGTGGGCGATACCTTATTCCTTACCAAAATCCAAAAGAACTTGGCTACCAAATTTAGGGTGGCCTTCGAATACCCAAGCATGGTGTGCTTACCCACTCCGCGCACTCTCCGTTCACAGTTATGTACCTAGCCAGCCAAAGTTATACAGCCTCCCTCTCCTCTACATTCTGCTAGAACGCTCCACTCCTCACAATGTTCCATATGTAGTCAAATTCTGCGGTGTTGAGTGCCTAAGTGGTGCTCGGACCATAGAGGAATCGGCTGATAGTGATCTGCGATATGTCCACTGAAACCCCATGCACTAGTGTAGCCTTGAGTGGTGCCTGGATTGTGGGCTTGACATCTTTATGAATAAAGCCTCTTAGAGTGGCTGCGTAGGAAGCATAGAACTCCCTCATGATCTCCTCGCTATATGTCCCTAGTTCCCGGGCCATCCATGCACACTTATGTTGTTGGAAGAGCCGATGGATGTCGGGCATGGTATGCAGGCTGCCTGTGAGTACCCTGCGCTCCTCTGTAATAATTCAGGCCATTCTCCCTTTGTCAGTAAACATCTGGGCATCCCTGTAAATTTCCATTGGCCCTCAACGCACCATTTATTAGGCTCCTCAACAACTGGACTAGGTTCAGTGTTTGGTGGCACGGGAATGTCCCCCGTACTAGTATCCTCAGACGAGGCAGCCCTACCATGTGAACTTGAGCGGATTGCAGATCCATAGGCAGTCCCAGAAGCAGAGACGAACTCAGAACCAGAAGAAGAGGCGGACTCAAAATCGGAAGCAAAGGCAGACTCAGAACTAGAAGCAGACCCAGTCGGTGATGCGATCATTGTATCCTCCTCATCAGACTAGGAGGCAGTGACTACGTTGGGAACCACCTGCTTGGATTGATTTCGGGTAGTCAGGGGTACTGTGGGGGAAGTCCTTGTGGCCAGTGGGATATATGTGGGATCCTTCTCTGCATCCATATCTTCATCAATTAGCCAAAAAGTCAACGCCACGAATTTGGTCTTACCCCTTTTTGTGTAGGTCACTGGTTTCTTAGGAGCCATGGTACCTGTGGAGGATTAATTAGTACCAAAATAAACCAATAAGACACTTTAAAAAAAATTAGAACTAAAAATGAACCAAAACAAAAACTGAAAACTTTCTGGACAGTAGTTGAACTGCTGACCCACGGTGGGTTCCTACAATCCGTGGATGGATCCACGGTCCGTAGGTCCCCTTCATAGATTAGGGTACCCAAAAGAGGGTTCTCTGATGTGAACCACGAATGTGCAAAACGGTCCGTAGATCAAACTACGGACCGTAGTCCACTTCCGTGGTTCCACACTTGTCATTTATTAGTTATGTGCAGACCGACGGACCCGATCTACGATCCGTAGATTGACCTACGGTCTGTAGACGGGGTCAAGTCTGTGCCAGGTATCAGACATGCCTCTTTGGTGACACCATTTTTTGACAAATACAACAATCATCCTAGGTCTAATTATGCATTTCAACATAATTTTTTATAGTTTGTCATCCCTAGGGTTCCGATTACTCAATATTTAACATGTATTGCTTATGAAACTAGGAACCCTAAGTCGAAACTTGCATCTAGACTCTTTTTCTTTAATTAAAATTATTACAACGACACCACAATCACATTCTATCGTCCCAAGGGTGTTTCTAACTTTAGTTTAACATGCAATTTCATACAACAACAACCCAAGGTCAAGATCCACTTCATGACTTCATATTTTGAACAATGAATATCAAAATTCAGAGTTAAGTTGAAATCGATTACCTTAGAAGCAATGGAAGTGGGTGATTGTGTGATGCTCAAACTCCTTAGACCTTTTGGACACCGAACCCGGACCTTGAACTCTTCTTGGGAATGGGAGTGATCAGATTGTGGGGAATAAAGGAATGGAAATAAGGTATGGGCGATGATATGTATGGAATATAGGAGTGATTTGGGGATATAATGAAGGAGTTATGGGATTTGGAGGGGTTAGAAACAGTTAGGATGGAATATGGGAAGTGGGGGAATGATTTGAAAATGAAGAGTTTTATTTAAAAGAGGTACGGGTCGGGTTGACTAAACCCTAACTTTGGACCCACAAAACCCCGTCGACGGGCCGTGGGTCAACCTACGGACCGTAGGTCGGGTCCGTAGGTCACTCAACACTTGGAAAAAATCAAAGGACTTACTTGGGGTCTACGGACACCATTCACGGTCCGTGGATTAACCTACGGACCGTCGATGGGGTCCGTAGACCTCTGCAACAGACATTTTTTGTAGATTTTGCGTTTTGTCCCTATACATGTAGCAACCGTTAGGCCTTTCTTTTTACATTTTCTAGACACTTTTTAGACACGGACCCTATGTTTTATCTAACCAACACTAAAACAAAAATAAAGCACTTATCTAAAGGAATACAGAAATGTAAATAAACAAAGAAAACTACTAAACCGAAAAGAAAAACATATAGTTGGCTAGATTGTACATCTTGGGTTGCCTCTCAAGCAGTGCTTGATTTAACGTCGTGGCACGATGCATGCCTCTTGATTACTCATACTTCATCAAAATAGTAGGCCTCAACCACCTCTTGCACATTCTTCTCTTTTCCCAGATAGACCTTGATCTGTTACCCGTATACCTTAAACTGTATTCCCTCACTATTTTCGAGCTCGATCATTCCATGTGGGAGCACTTGCATGACTAAGAATGGCCCGGTCCACTTGGACTTGAGCTTGCCCGGAAACAAGCGCAACCTAGAGTTGAATAAAAGCACAAGATCACCCACAATAAATTCTCGCTTTTCAATCCTTTAATCATGATACTTCTTCATCTTCTCCTTGTACAAGGCTGAATTTTCATAAGCTCTTAGGTGAAACTCATCAAGCACATTCAAGTCACTCATTCTCTGATTTGATGCGGCGCCCCAATCCAAATTTAGCTTTTTTAGCTCCCACATAGCCTTATGCTCTAGCTCTACCAGCAAATGGCAAGATTTTCCATATACAAGTGGTAGGGGGACATACCTATGGGAGTCTTGAATGAGTTGCGATAGGCCCATAAAGCATCATCAAGCTTCCTTTACCAATCAGTTCTACTAGCATTCACAGTCTTAGCCAAAATATGCTTGATCTCTCTGTTGGACACTTTAACTTGCTCACTAGACTGCGGATGGTAAGGAGTGCCCACATTGTGGCAGACGCCATATTTCTCAAGTAGCGCCTTGAACAACTTATTACAAAAGTGTGAACCTCCATCGCTGATAATCGCCCTAGGTGTGCCAAATCTGGAGAAGATGTTTTTTTTCAGGAATGCGGTGACACTTTTACCTTCATTGTTGGAAAGCGCAATTGCTTCCACCCACTTTGATACATAATCAACCGCAACAAGAATATACTTCATCCCATGTGAGCTCACAAATGGACACATAAAATCAATGCCCCATACATCAAACAACTCTATCACCAATATCAGATTCATAGGAAGCTCTTGCCTCTTTGAAATTCCTCATTATCTTTGGCAATGTCACAAGACTTAGCAAAATCATGAGCATCTTGGTGGATGGTATGCCAGTAATACCCACACTGCAAAATTTTATGCGCAGTCTAAATACCACTATGATGCCCACTTACAGGCGATGAGTGACACGCCCTAGGTGTGCCAAATCTAGAGAAGATATTCTTTTTCAGGAATGCGGTGACACTTTTACCTTCATTGTTGGAAAGCGCAATTGCTTCCACCCACTTTGACACATAATCAACCGCAACAAGAATATACTTCATCCCATGTGAGCTCACAAATGGACCCATAAAATCAATGCCCCATACATCAAACAACTCTATCACCAATATCAGATTCATAGAAAGCTCTTGCCTCTTTGAAATTCCTCATTATCTTTGGCAACGGTCACAAGCCTTGGCAAAATCATGAGCATCTTGGTGGATGGTATGCCAGTAATACCCACACTGCAAAATTTTATGCGCAGTCTAAATACCACTATGATGCCCACTTACAGGCGATGAGTGACACGCCCTAGGTGTGCCAAATCTAGAGAAGATATTCTTTTTCAGGAATGCGGTGACACTTTTACCTTCATTGTTGGAAAGCGCAATTGCTTCCACCCACTTTGACACATAATCAACCGCAACAAGAATATACTTCATCCCATGTGAGCTCACAAATGGACCCATAAAATCAATGCCCCA
>JAJOOS010016648.1:0-34068 GCA_029582725.1 Solanum chiquidenum
ATCAAAATGATATGAAAACATATATTCATTGTAAATGTCTGTTGAAGCATGTTTTTGCATGGTCTCCATACTTAGTACTTAATTGTGCTAACCCCTTTATTTCCCTTTTTGACTAAAGTGTAGGGATTGGGAGATGGTGACATGTCATGGCTACTTGATAGGTTTCTAAGTGTTGACGATGAAGACTTGGTGAGTCCTCACAAATTCAAGGAAAATACCCTACGTTCCTTTTGATGTATTTCTAGTATTTTGTTTAAGTCTTGTATGGGCTTAGTCCCATTGTTGTATTAAAGTATTAAATGGTTTTGAGACATCATGTATAAAGTATAGAAAGTCTTCCGCTTGTTATTTAATGAAAGTATCTTCGTGTGTGAAGAAAGTTTTTAATCACTTATGGTTTTCTTTAGTATCTATGCGATGAATGAATGCTAAGGCTTGTATGAAACCTCTGAGAGGTCGAATACGCATGTAACGGCTAGGGGGTGCTCTCGGGTCGTTACAACCACATTCACATTACCAAGGTGATAAAGAACAATTATGTCATAACCCTTCAAGAATTCTAGCCATACGTTGGCAAAAATTTAGATCATTTTTCTTGAACACATAAAGCAAACTCTTGTGGTGAGTAAAGACATCAACGTGAACACCATACAAGTAATGCCTCCAAATCTTTAAGGCAAAAACAATCGCCACTAGTTCTAAATCATGGGTAGGATAGTTCTTTTCAGGAAATCTTAGGTTGCCTTGAAACATAAGCAGTGACTTTCCCGTTTTATGTTAGAGCACACCCTAATCCAACCCTTGAAGCATCACAATAAACCATAAATCTGTCTACCTTCTAATAATGTCAACACTGGAGCGGAGGTAAGTTTATCTTTCAACTCCTGCAAAAACTCTTCTCACAAGATTCTGACCATAAGAACTTAACTTCCTTTTGGGTAAATACTGTCAATGGAGAGGCAATCGAATAAAACTCTTCCACAAACCTTCTATAGTAACCAGCACTAACCCAAGAAAATTTAAATATCCAAAGGGGATAGAGGTCTAGGCCAACTCTTAAACCACATACACCTTCTTATGATCTACCTCAACATCTTTGCCGGAGACAATGTCACCAACAAAAGCCACAGATCTTAACTAAAACTCGCATTTACTAAACTTAGCAAATAGTTGGTTGTCCTTGAGTACTTGCAACATAGTCCTTAAATGATCGGTATGCTCATCCTCACTCCTTGAGTAAATCAAAATGTCATCAATAAACACGATCACGAACCTAGCAAGGTAGTGTTCATTAAGTCTATAAATGCATCCGGAGCATTACTCAACCCAAATTACATTCCCAAGAATATGAAATGACCATATCAAGTCTGAAACACCATTTTTGGGATGTCTTCTTCCTTTACCCGCAACTAGTCATAACCCGACTGGATGTCGATCTTAGATAAGTAGCTTGCTTCTTGGAGTTCATTGAATCGATCATCAATCTTTGGAGGAGGTTAGTTGTTCTTAATAGTGACTTTGTTCAACTATCGGTTGTCGATGCATATACAAAGGGAATCATCCTTCATACAAACAAAAACAAGACTGGAGCACCCCATGGAGAAATACTCGATAGGATGAAACCCTTATCCAAGAAATCCATCAATTTCTTTCAACTCCTTAAGTTCAATCGGTGCCATGTAAGGAGGGATAGAAATATCATGCGTATCTAGGAGAAGGTCACTACCAAAGTATATTTCCATTTTAGGAGGAACACTGAGTATATCATCAGGAAACACTTCCAAAAACTCATTTATAATAAGGACAGACGAAAGAGTGGGGGTTTTAAAATTCGTGTCTCTAACCCAAATAAGATGATATATGCAACCCTTAAAAATCATTTTCCGAGCATTAAGACAAGAAAAAACCTAACCCTTAGGCATATAATTTTCCCCATACAATTCTAGTACAGGTTCATTATGAAATTAAAACTTGATGTAACACCCCATATTTAGAGAAGGGAAAATATTCACTTCATAATCGATTCGAAAAAGTAAGTCAATAACGCCGAGTGGATTTGGCGATCCGCCTAGTGGAGCTCCTCACCTTTTTGGCTCGATTTCAGTATCCAGTGTTCAGGAACTTTAGGCGAGCTAAGTCGAGCTCCCCGTTCTGTTCGACGTGTCGCCAAAAATTGACTCCCCATGGCCTTGTTGACTTAGCCCCCAAGCTGACTTACTGTAATTTTTGGCGAGCTAAAGCCTCACTTGGTGAGTCACCGAGTGGCCTTTGGCGAGCTCCAACGTGCCTTGTTTTTTCAGTTTTTAAGTTATGGTCTTAAAAGTCTTTTCAGCTTATTTTAATATGTTACTACAACATTTTACCCTTCACCTAGAAACCTATATAATTATTTTACCCCCAATTTTCCCCAACTTAAATCATTCTTCTAAGAATCCAAAAGAAAACCAAAGTTTTTCCTCCCCAAAATATTTCTCTCTAGAAACTTGAAGAAGAAGAAGGGTTCAATCTAGGGTTTCAAGGCAAACCTCTGTTTTCACCATTGAAGATAAGAATTTGTCTTTAAGGTATGATAATTTTCATCCATGGATCCCTTCCATCCATGGAGTTCCCAAATTCTCCTATTTTCAAAGATTGAAATCCCCAATTAAGTTAGAGTTTTCTTCAATTGCCATGGGTTCTCGTCAATATTGATTTAAATGATTGAATTATGATCTCTTATGCATGAATTGATGAAATACTATGATTTTATGATGATTTCCCCATGAACCCACGTAAATCCCATATTTTTCTAATTATGATGACATGATATGGGTCTTTGCTTATGAAATATGAGTTTTATCAAATCAAACATGAAGTGATGGGATCACATGAATTTATGATGAAATCCATATCTAATCCTTGTTTTCTATATGTGGTGATTGAAAGTAGGTTTTGAACCTTTAAAGGTGAATTATGAGGTTATGCATGTTATTATAAAATCTATGTAAATGTTTTAAGGATGCTTGAGAATAAAGTATCTATGATGATGTTGTCGTTGTGTTGTTGAAAGGAGTTTCTCATGAAAGCATTAAGTATGATTCTGAAAGGTGTTCTCACCTAATTGAATTAAAGCTAAAGAACTATCCTAATGAAACACAGCTTGTATTGGATACATAATTATACCTTTACATGGAAAGCATGGATTAGATTGGTTATTGAATGTTACCTTTCCATAGATAGCTTGGATTGGAAAGATGACGTGCCCATCCATGGATAATAAGAACAAGTTAAGAAAATAACTACTTCCCACATTAATAATGAACTAAGGTCACTATAGGAAGTATCTCACATGTGTTCAAAGGTTTTAAAGATGTAAGCTTGCATTGATCATGTTTATAACTTATGTTTTCTAAACTTCTTATATCATATTTTAGCTTGGTCAATTGAATGTCATGAAATGTCTCGTTTTAGCATGATTTAAATATTTTATGCATGACTATCATACTTGGTACATTGTGTTATACTAATGCATACTCTTACCTATATTTCCCCAAATGTAGGGTTCGATATTCAGGGTTCTTAGTTTCAAGGCTAGAGGTTGACTTTGTTTATTTCTATGCTTCGTGAGTCCTCATGCTTCGAGGATGGATTTTCATTTTTCCTAGTTTCCTTCTTATTTTCAGTTTTGAACATGATGTATGGGCTAGACCCAATCTCATTCTATTGTATTAGAAGGCTATTGAGACAAAAGGTTTTAGACTTCCACTTTCCTTTATAAAATATTGGACTTAAAATGTTGTCTTTACTTCTTATGTTCTATTTCCTATATTATGAATGCTAAGTGGCTTGTATGGGGCGTCTGAGAGTCCTATACTCCATGTTGCATCTACGGTGTACCCCTGGGTGGTGACAAACTTGGTAATCAGAGCACAAGGTTTAGAATGGTCCTAGGATATCTCATAAGCCACATCGAGTAGAGTTTTGTTCATGAGTGTGAAGCATGCCACATTTATGAATAAGAGGCTATAAGACATTTTGGAAACTCCACTTCTTTCATTACAGTAAAGTCGTGCGATAGAGTGCAACTCAAGGAATGTTTGTGAAAATATGAGACAAGAGGTTCCCCATATGTTGGTCAACCCTTTGGTCGAGCAGGTGACTAATATTGAGTTTTGAGCCGCATTTCATGCATTTCCCAAGCTATGATGCCTCAAGAAAATAGGGAAGTTGTGGCTCCCATGAATCTAAATGTGGGTACAACGACAACTAGAGTGAGGGACTTTATTAGAATAAAACCTCTGGAATTTTTTGGGTCCAAAGTTGAGGATGATCCTGAAGAGTTTATTGATGAGGTGTAAAAGGTGTTGATGATTATGGGAGTGACGTCGGTGGAAAAGGCAGAATTGGCCGCTTATAGACTTAATGGTGTTGCTCAAGTTTTGTTCAACCAATGGAAAGAAGAGAGGGCGATTGATGAGGGTCCTATTGATTGGGAGAAATTTAAGGTTGATTTTTTTGATAGGTTCTTTTCCATAGAGATGAGAGAGGCAAGGGTACTAGAGTTCATTAACCTTCGCTAAGGAGATATGAGTGTGAAGAAGTATGCTTTGAAATTCATGCAATTTTCTAAATATGCTCCGACTATGGTTTCTAATCCAAGGGCAAGGATGAGTAAGTTGGTGTCAGGTGCTTCCAATTTAGTGGTCAAGGAATTCCTAACCACCATGCTTGTTAAGAATATGGATGTTTCCCGGTTGATGATACATTCACAATAAATATGTAACACCCCGAATTCGAGTTAGAGGGCATAGCAAGTGAAAACTCAAAGATGCCACCCCTAGGGACCTACCACGTCTCATGGGTGAGCCCACGCCCCATAGGTGGCCCCGTAGATAGACACCAAGAAGACTGCCTAAGGCAGTAACCACGCCAGGACCCACGCCCCGTCGATGGGTCCATGGCCCGTGGATAGGGGTATCGTAAAAAATCAAAGCATGCACTAGTACAATTAAGGTAGGACCCATAGCACCCAAACACAACCCTTCAAATTTTAATCCAATTTAAGGCATACAATTAGGGAATTCAACAATCACAGCTATTCGAGCAAGATTATCAAATTAAATCATGCATGTAAACAATCAAATCCTATCACGTAGGATTAAAAAACATCAACAACATCAGGCTATTGCAAATGAGTATAATTTTTAATAAAATAAACTCGGGGCATAGAAAACCAACCTTTTGTGTCGATAAAGAGATGATTTAAATGTTAGGCGGCAATGTAATCCAATTTCGAGCACAAATCAGCACTAAAAATACTCTAAAAATGTGAAAATATAGGAACTAGCGTGCGGGTGTGAGTTTGGGAAGATAAAAAGTGAGAGAAAGTGAATGGGGTTGAAACTTTTAAACCTTTGGTTTGCAAAACCATCCAATTTTTCATCCATTCTGCAACATTAGTCGAGCTCGCCTATCCTCTTGGCGATTCGCCGAGTGTTCATTTACCTCGCCGAATTTTACAAAACCTCCAGTGAGTATGAGGGTTCCAACGGCGGTCTCCATCGAGATCACCGAGATGGTCGGTGTTTCGCCAATAATTTCCCTAGGCTCGCCGAGTTTTACAGACTCTAATTTGAAGATGTCTTGAGTCAAACGACGAATTAGGTTGGGTTCGCCGACCTCTTTGGTGAATCACCGACTGGACCTGTTGCTCGCCACCCTGCACCTTTTCGAACACTTTCCACACTTCAACATGTACAAACAACACACCATTATCTTACCAAAACACAAATAAAAAGCAATAAGGGGTTTTGGGTTACCTCCCAAACAGTGCCTTAGTTAATGTCACAGCACAATGTGAGTCTGCCTTCAAACCCCATTCTTGGGGTTAGCCGTAGTATTACTAGGCAAACCCCCCTACTAGCTCAGATTAATATGAGACGATATATGACCCATTTGGGTCTCCAACTGATTTATCGACACTGAATGGGAGGTGACGGTCTGGCTAAGGGTGGACACATTTTCTTTCATTTCTTTCAAAATTTGGTCTGACCCTTCAACTTTGGTAAGGATACAAGAGAGCATATCCTCAGACCTACCACCTTCCGAATCCTTCAGCTTTTGGCACTCATGGGGAGGCACATACCTATCCTTCTCCCCATCCTTCCAGTTAGGATTTCGGTCCCTCCATTCTCTTTCGTGATCCTTCCAACCATCCTCTCTAGCCCAACCTTGGTTACCACCCTGCCTCAGGTAGTTTGAACGATAATCATCGCCTTGGTTGGCTAGTAAATTTACCTCCTCAAATTTCGTCTCCTCAGGATTTGCACACCCGACCCCAACAGAGTTGACACCATGGACACCAGCCCCCATGACATTTTGGATAAAATGTCAAGTTGTGTCATCATCTTGGCCATGTTTTGGTCTCTCTCATGATCTTTCTCCATCTACTCCTTAGAGAACTTGAATGTGAGAGGGGAGACCTGGTCTTCACGAGTGTACCACGCTCTGTTTATGGTCGTCATACCATCTAAAAGTTGGGCTGCTATTGCATACGATTGTTGCATCAAGTCTCCAGGTGAAAGTTGGTCAGCAACACCTTTGTTTACCGAGTCCAGACTTCGCTAAAAATACTGCAGCAAAACATTGTTGGGCAGACCATGAATTGGGCATTGGAGCACTAACTTTTTGAATCGCAACCAAGTCTCACGGTTTGGCTCACCCTCTAGATGTTTAAAACTTTGAATGATGTCCCGAAGAGTCATCATGTTCGAAGGAGGGAAAAATCGCACTTGAAATGCATTTACCAATTCCTCCCAAGAAGTGATGGTTTCGCATGGAAACTCAGCCAACCACTTGCACGCTTCTCCTATCAATGAGAGAGGGAATAACCTTAACCAGACTGACTCCTGAGAGATGTTTTTAAAAGAAAATGGTCCGCACACATCCACGAAGTTTCGAAGATGCTCGTGAGGATCCTTATTAGCCAATCAACTGAAAAGTCCCTTTAGTTGTAAGAGTTGCAACATAGTGCTCATTAAGTGGAACACTACATTTCCCTCGGCTGGAGGTAAGCGGATGGCCCCAATACCTCCCATGAGATCGGGGTCATTAATGTTGGGCTCTTGGACATCGTTGAGATTTCCGATGTCGTCTTGGTTGCCTACCTCGCTGCCGTTGCAGCCATTAACACTCATGCTTCGTGCTTTCAACACAAACAATCAAAATAAAACTGCAAATTAAGTAAGTGGAACTACAACTAACAAGAACAAAAATTTTACTAAACTAAAAAATTTCAAATAACACCATTCCCTGGCAGCGGCGCCATTTTGACTTCACGTATCATGACACTACTTCGGTTCAAGTTCCAATGATCGCGTGTAGTGATATAACCCAATTAAGGGTTGGGATCGTTCCCACAGAGAGTGGTTTTGAGAATTAATAGTAAAGTAAAAGCAAGTTCTAATCAGTCACAGCTATAAATATTAACGAATAAAAACATAATAAGTCCAAGGAATGACGTAGGCGTCCATAGGTGCTGCCAAATTACAGCTTTTGGGCTGTTTTAAGGGTCCTTCTCAAGGACCCTTTGGGTGGTTCTTGGGGGGTCGTACCTTGACGCCCTAACCCTTAAACCCCTATTCTAAGTACGGGATCATTCTTACAACTTTTAATCCTCATACCACACTCCAAAATCCGTACAAAATGCTCTAGAACTCACTAGTTCAACTTACTAGTTTCCAGGGTGTTACAAAAACAATGTGCCAAATATGATAGCTATGCATAAAACATTTAAATCATGCTAAAAGAGGACATTTCATGACATGCAATTGACCAAGCTTAAAATGATATAAAAGGGTTATAAAACATAAGCCATAAAACATGGTCAATGCAAGCTAATCATCATTTAAAGCCTTTGAACACCTATGATATACTTCTTGAAATCACCTTAGTTCATTATTATTATGGGAATTAGTATTAACCGACATAGAGACCATGTGAGCTATAACATTATCCCCCTATGTCTCCCACACCGAAAAGGGTTGTCCTACTTGCCAAGGTAAAGACCATGAATTTCTAGCTTAGGTGGATCCACTAGCTAATGTCTATCTAGACTATCATCCTATGGGGGCACATAGGTAAGGGATAAGGAGATTGCTTCTAGAAACCCAACCTTCACTAACGGGCGAGCTTCCATCTCAATATCCCATCAGTGCTAAGCATAAATCCCATGGAATAGTCGTTTCTTACTTGTTCTTATTATACATGGAAGGGCATGTCATCTTGACAATCAAAGATAAGTCACTATCAGTAGAAAGGTATAATTCAATAACCAATCCAAGCTAAGCTATTAGGATAGCTCTTAATATTTGATTCAATTAGGTGAGAAGACCATTCAACCCTAGAATCCTTATTTTGTGAGAGAACCTTTCACAATCATGCTTTCATGTGTGTATGAGAAAATCCTTTCAACAACACAACCATTACATCATCATTGATACTTTAATCTCAATGCATCCTTAAAACATTTGCATAGATTTCATAAAAACATGCATAATTCCAGAATTTACCTTTCAAGGTTCTAAACCCACTTTCAATCATTTAGAAAATATGGGTTTGATAAGTATTTCATCATAAATTCATTTAATTTTATCAATACATGCTTGATTTCATAAAACTCATCTTTCATAATCAAAATCCCACATCATATGATCATAACTTGAAAATAACATGGGGGTTTCATGGGTTCATAGGGGAATCATCATAAAATGATAGTATTTCATCAATTAATGCATAAGATATCATAATTCAATCATTATAATCAATAATCATGAGACCCATGACAATTGAAGAAAACCCTAACTCAATTGGGGATTCCTAACTTTGAAAATAGGAGAATTTGGGAACTCCGTGAATGGAAGGAATCTGTCACGATCCAGGGGTATACCCTAGATGTAACATAGCGTACTCAACCCTGAAGAGTCTCATACAATCCCCTTAGCATATCATAACATAAGATAATAGAAAAGTGCGGAAATTTAAAACATTTTTCATAACAATCTAAGTCTCATAAAAATGAAGTGGAAGTTTTTAACATTGTCTCAAACCATCTAATACATGAAAGTCTTATGGACACAACCCATACAATAGTTCTAACATAAAAGAAAGACATATAAGGAAAGGGTGATCAAGTCCTCGATGCTATGAGAACCCACCAAATCTTTGCTCCTTGCTCTACTATGAACCTAGCCACGTGGATGGAAGTCAATATCACCGGATCCTACATTTGATTAGAATGTAGGCAAGAGTATGTGTTAGTACAACAATGTACTAAATATGATAGCTAGGATAACATCATAAGAGCATAACAACATAGGCATAGGCATAATCTCCAACATAGACATAATATAAGCATTAGTCAACATAAGGCATAACTCATAAGCATAGGAAATACATCATGTTCATTAGCATAGTAAATCCTTAGATCTTCATTGCATAAGAGAAGTACTTCTTAGGTAAATTCGAAACATACTTGTGCAATGTATGAATAAAACCTCATAATCTCATTCATACTAATACCACTTTTAGGCCATCATAATCATAAGGATACTTACTATCTTTTGATCTCATCCTTACCTTAATTCTCATAAACAAGGGAACCCTCACCATTAGTCAAACATATCAAGGAAGGCAACTTTAGCAACAATCCAAACTAAGTATACAACGTATGAGAAAGCACTTCATAAGTAACTTCAAGTCATACTTGTGCAATGCATGGATAAGACCTCATAATCTCACCTATTTTAAGTACCACTTTAGATCATCATACATATTTATCATCTCTTTGATCTCATAGTTACCTCACCTTTCATAAACAAGGGGAGTCACCTCAAGTCATACATATCATGGAAGGTCTTTCAAGCTACAATCCATACAATTCATTGTTCATGACATAATACATATTTATGAATCATATGTATTCGCCTCCATATTTATTTTAAGGAATCATAGGTATTCTCCTCCATATTAATTTTAATAAGATATAGGTATTCACTTCGATATTCATTTTAATAAGATATAGGTATTCGCCTCCATATTCATTTTAATAAGATATAGGTATTCACCTCCACATTCATTTTAATAAGATATAGGTATTCGCCTCTATATCCATCATAATATGATATAGGTATTAACCTCCATATCACTTTAAAAGCTAATGGGTATTCACCTCTTGCCTTGCTATAAAAGTTATATATTATGGGTAGTCACCACACACTTCTCATATCATCACATGGGTAATCACCTCACGTTTATAAAATTAGGAATAAGGGAATTCACCTCACATTCCTCTCATACAAAGGTCTTTGGGGAATCACCACAAGCCTCATCACATTTCATAGTCCTTGGACTTAGATTCATTTTAGGTGAGCAAATCTTTTAACCTAGAATCATTCTATGTGAGATAACCTTTCGTATCATATCATATTCATGCATACGTGTGTATATGAAAAGATCCTTTCAACAACACAACAACATGTCGTAATAATAAACACTTCAATCTCAAAGTGTTCATAAACCATATACTATAATTCATAAAACATGCATAATATCATGTCTTGCCCTTTCAAGGATCAAAGCTCATATTGAATCAACACATCTAGAATGACTACATTAGACGTGGATATAATCATAACTCAAGTGATTCTATCACTTCATACATTCAATCATTCTTGAGGTAGATTAGGTGGGTAAACTCCTTCCACAACAATTCTATTTAGTAATCTACCATTATCATATAAGCTTCACTCTTAGGGCCTTAAAATACATAACTCGTCATATTGGCTTTACTTTCAAACCCCTATTAATCAACATTCATGACTACAAGCCTTACTCTCAAAGCTTTACTTCTTACAATCATCATACACACCTAGATCACAAGGCATTCTAGTCGTATGCTTCATTCTTAAGCAATTCTAGTCATATATCATCATAAAGGCTAAATCTCAAGCATTACTAATCGTGATCCATCATGTATACTTTAATTCAATTCAAATCATGTATACATGCTTTTACTCTCAAGAAATTACTACACATATTATCAACCCTAGAAGATTATCTTTAAATCCTCAATTTCCCTTCTTAAGGCATAGACCAACATTACCTCAATCTCATCAATTAGACTAGGGTTAGACATGGAAAACATGTAATTTCACAATAATAACATGAATCACTACTAATTCAATCATAAACAATTAATATCCACTCAATTGGATCAACATACATCATAACCCACAACATTGAAGAAACTCTAACTTGAATTGGGGAATTCTTCATCAAATTAGGGGAATTCTAGGAGGCTTTATGGATGGAAGAATACATGGATGTATAAGCTATCATACCTTGGATACAAAGCCCTCAAAAGGCATGGAATATTGGAGGAATTTGAACTAGTTTGACCCTCTTCTTCTTCTTCTTTGAGTTTTCTAGAGAGAATTTTTTAGAGGAGAGCTTTTGGGAATTTAGTTTGGGTCTTGGAAAATAATGACTTAATTGGGTTGGTTAAAGGGTTAAATTAGCTTATATAGGTGTACTAAGACTATACAAAACGATCTCACTTAATAACCACCTAAACAGGAATTTACCAATTTAGCCTTCACTAGGCAGCCATGTGCCAGGCGCCCCGGCAGGCTCCACGAGCCGTGGTCCTTGGGCAGTGGCTAGGCTAAGGTGTCCTGACCTCCAAAACTCTAAAGCATCTTCACAAGCCTTCCCATGAGCCATGGTCTTCACCACTAGCCTTGAAGTGGCTAGTGAAGGTGAGCCATTCTGAGGCAGCTTCAAGGTAGTTACTGCCTAATACACCACGAGCCATGGTGGCGGTTGTGAAGTGGAGAAGTGCTAGGAAACCGTGGTGCACTCTTGGCCCTTGGCTTTGGCCTTGACCCTTGGCCTTTGTCTTTGGCCTTGCCCCTTGGCCTTGGCTCTTCCCTTGCCTTGGCTCTTGTTGCCCTCACACTTAGCCCTAGTTGGCCTACTAAACTACAGGGTGTTACAAAATCCATGGATGAAAACTATCATACCTTGAAGCCAATTTCTTATCTTCAATAGAGGAAGTGAGACTTGACTTGGAACCCTGTGTTGAATCCTTCTTCTCCAAGCTTTCTAGAGAGATAATTATTTGAGAGTTCTTCTTTTACAAATTTGAGAGAATGATTTCTATTGAGGGAAATTTGGGGTTAAGACGTTTATATAGGGGTCTTAGTGAAGGGTAAAATGACATAGTATAGGGATAAAATAATTAGGAAAAGACCTAACTGCCCCTAAAACTTAACTGCCAATCAGGACCCACAGAACCTGGTTGACGGACCGTGGGCTGACCGACGGTCCGTCCTGCATGGTAAGAAAGTCATTTCTAGGGTCCTGACCTACGGACCCTTGACCACGAACCATGGTCAGGCTGTTCTTCTTGACCTCTGGTAGTAAGTTGGGGTGGCCAAACACATACCACACCTACGGTTAGTGGTCTTATCCACGGGCCGTGGGTGGTCTCTATTGGCTGGCACTTGTAACTCTTGAAAATAGTTACTCTGCCCTTTTTCCAATCCGGGGTGTTACAATATCTCCCCCTTGGGATTATTCGTCCTCGAATTACATTCATGCTAGTACAAAAAGAGTAGGAGAGAAACTAACAACCTAACCATCAATGCAACTTCATCTAAATGCATATAACAAAGGAGGAATTATCAACTCCAAGCTAAGATGTAATCAAAACATCATAAGAGGGGCGGAAATAAATTTAATAGCCCAGCTTGCATGCAACACACATATCCGAGGAGGAAACATCAACTCCAAGCTAACATCTGAAGAGGAAACATCAAATCCAAGCTAAAAACATGCTCATAACATCATATCATGTAGTCTACATGCTATTCATACTCAATGCACATAAACATGCAAAAATCAATCAAATTGACTCATTTTCTCAAAACTTAAACTTTTCATAAATCATGCATAGTAAGGAAATCATGAAATTATTCAAAATATATGACTCCAAAACAAAGAACAAACCATGAGGAACTCATTACCTCAAGCTAGAGAAGGAGTATAAGAAAAGAAATGAGGATATCGGGACATCATATCAGCCTCGGCCTCCCAAGTGGCACCCTCAAATAACTGATTCATCCATAACACTTTCACGAAAGCTACTTCTTTATTCTTCAACCTCTTGACTTGCCGGTCTAAAATCTCAACCGAAACTTCATCTTAAGAAAGATTCTCCTTAACTCCCAAACCTTTTAAGGGAACTATGGATGTCGAATCAACAAGACATTTCATCAACAAAGAGACATGGAAAACCGTATGCACCAATGCCAAATCATTTGGCAAATCTAGTTCATAAGCTAACTTACCAACACGTCTCAAACTCTGATATGGGCCTACATATCTGGGACTAAGCTTCCCTTTCTTACCAAACCTCATTACACCCTTCATGGGTGAAAATTTCATGTAAACCCAATCATGAACATCAAACTGAAGATCTCTTCTTCTGACATAGGCATATGACTTTTGCCGACTTTGAGTCGTTTTCAACCTTTCTCTAATAAGTCAAACCTTCTCTATGGCCTCATGTACCAACTCGGGATGACCTTTTAGGGTGACTTTTCCCACCTCAAACCATTCTATAAAAGATCTACACCTCCTACCATATAATGCCTCAAATGGAGCCATATCAATACTCGAGTGATAGTTATTGTTATAAACAAACTCAATAAATGGCAAATGGTCATCCCAATTTCCCTTAAAATCAATCATATAATCTCTTAATATGTCTTCCAAAGTTTGGATAGTACGCTCCTCTTTCCCATCAGTTTGGGGATGAAAGGCCATACTAAGCTTAACTCGAGGACCTAAACCCTTTTGGAAATAATTCCAAAACTGAGAAGTGAATTGGGTACCACGATCTGAAATAATGGACAAAGACACTCCATGCAACTTTACCATTTATCTCAAGTACAACTTGGCGTAGTCCTCCACCGAATAGGAAATCTTGACGGGAAGATAATGAGCCGATTTTGTCATCCGATCTACTATAACCCAAATCGAATCATGTTGTCGCCGAGTGCAAGGCAAACCAACAATAAATTATATATTCACATCTTCCTAGTTCCAAGTAGGAATGCTAATGTCTTGGGACAAACCTCTCCATTCCACTAGTAGACCTCCCGTAAATCACAGTACATCTTGGTGGCTCCCGGGTGAATGGAATATCAACAACTATAGGCTTTTGACAAGATTTGTTCTCTCAATTTATCAACATTAGGAACACACAAACAACCTTGATATCTAATGACACCAACCCCCTTGGGATAAAGCCTCAACGGATTTCTTAAGAACCGCTTCTTTTAATTCAAACAAAATTGGATCAAGACCTTACTTGGCTTTCACATCTACCACAAAAGACAATTCTGAGTCATTGTGAACCATAACACCACCCTTGGTGAAGTCCACCAATTGAACACCTAATCGGGCCAATCTATGAACGTCTCGAACCAACTCTTTCTTACCTTCTTTAATATGAGTAACACTACCCATGGATAACCGACTAAGAGCATCTGCCACCACATTAGTCTTACCGGGGTGGTAGAGAACACTCACATCATAATCTTTCAATAGCTCAAGCCATCTTCTTTGGCGAAGATTTAGATCTTTCGGATTAAACACATATTTCAAACTCTTGTAATCGGTAAATAGATCTACATGAACACCATACAAATAATGCCTCCAAATCATTAAGGCAAAATCAACCACCGATAATTCAAGGTCATGGGTAGGATAATTCCTAGGGTGTCAAAAATGAACCCAAACATAATTAACCTGCCCAACCCCCCTAGATTTTAAGGGTTCGGCTCAAGATAATTTGAATTGGGTAAATTGTCAACCTATTCAAGCCTAAACCATTTTAAGAGAATCCTCAATTGAGCCCAATTCAATCTCCAATTTCAATCCATTTTAAAACACTTTACTACGATATGTTCCTATATTAACGGTATAAATTATTATCTATTTAACATCTTTAGGATTTATCTATCAATTTGTTGCTTTTTTTAAAACAATCTTGAGTGGAAATTTGAATTGTGATTATAAAAGTTAAATATCACTATGTTAAAATTATTGAGATTAATCGGGTCAAATTGGGCGGGTTAATACCAAACCCATCTTTCAGCTCATTTGAACCCAACCTATTCGAGCCCAAAGTAAACGTGGGTGGGTCAAGACCCAACCCGATTTCTATCTCAACCCATTTTAATATCTCCAGTTTCAACCCAACCCGCCCATTTGACACCCCTAATAATTCCTCTCATGAATCTTAAGTGGCCTTGAGGCATAGGCAATAACTTTCCCATTTTCCATAAGTACACACCCTAGCCCAATTCTTGAGGCATCATAATAAACAACAAAACCATCAGTCTCTTCCGGTAAAGTCAACACCGGAGCAAAAATAAGTTTATCCTTCAACTCTTGGAAACTCTTCTCACACACTTCAGACCACATGAACTTAGCTTTCTTTTAAGTCAAAGCAATCAAAGGACAGAAAATTGAATAGATTCCCTCAACAAACCTTCTATAGTAACCGGCTTAACCCAAGAAACTTCTAATATCCAAAGGGGATAGAGGTCTAGGCCAACTCTAGACCGCATCCATCTTCTTAGGATCTACCTCAATACCATTACCTGAAATAATATGGCCAAGGAAAGCTACGGACCTTAACCAAAACTCACACTTGCTAAAGTTCGCAAAGAGTCGTTGGTCCTTAAGAATTTGCAACACGATCCTTAAATGATCAATATGCTCATTTTCACTTCTTGAATAGATAAATATATCATCAATGAACACAATCACAAATATGTCAAGGTATTATCTAAACACCCTATTTATCAAATCCATAAATACCACCGGAGCATTGGTCAACCCAAACGATATTACCAAAAAATCATAATGACCATACCAAGTTCAAAAAGTCATCTTTGGAATATCATCTTCCTTCACCCTCAATTGGTGATAACCCGATTGAAGATCAATCTTAGAGAAGTAACTCACTCCTTGAAGTTGGTCAAACAAGTCATCTATCATTGGAAGAAGATGCTTATTCTTAATGGTCACCTTATTCAACTGATGATAGAAAATACACATACGAAGAGAACAATCTTTCTTTCTAACAAACAAAACTGGAGCACCCCATAGAGAGATACTCGATCGGATGAAACCCTTATCCAATAAATCTTTCAATTGTTCTTTCAACTTCTTAAGTTCTTTCGGATCCATACGGTAATGAGGAATAGATATAAGTTGCGTATCTAGGAAAATGTCCATATTGAAGTCTATTTCCCTTTCGGGAGGAATACCGAGTAAATTATCAGGGAACACATCAGAAACTCATTAACAATAGGGATCGACTCAAGAGTAGGGGTTTCAAAATCCACATCCCTCACCCTAACTAGATGGTAAATGCAACCCTTAGAAATCATTTTTCTAGCATTAAGACAAGATAAAACTTACCTGTAGGCATAGAATTTCCCTATTTCCACTATAGGACAGGTTCATTCGGGAACTGAAACTTGACTATACGAAATTTACAATAAATAGAAGTACAACATGAGTGCAGCCAATCTATACCAAGGATAACATCAAAATCTAGCATATCAAGCTCTACCAAGTCAACAAATGTAACTCTATGGGACAAGGAGATGGGATACTCTCTATAGACCCTCTTAGCCACAATAGAATCACCAACAGGAGTAGAGACAGAAAAAGTATCTAACAACACATCCAGAAGAACATCAAACCTCTTAGCCACATATGGCGTCACAAAAGACAAGGTAGCACCGGGATCAAATAAAACATAAATATCAAGTGTGAAGACTTTCAACATACCAGTAGCAACATTGGGAGAACCCTCTTGTTCACCACGAGTCTGAAGTGCATAAAATCAGTTTTTCTTGGCAACATAAGGACCCGAACCACTAGGAGGATCTTTCTTTCCCTCTTTTCATTTAGCTGTGAGCATCGATCAATCCCTCATATTATGAACACTCTTACCACAACTGAAGCAACCATCCGTTCCAGGTAGGCACTTACCCTCATGCGTCTTTCCACACCTAGTACAAGTAGACATAGGCAATGAAGATCCACTACCATTACCTCCTTGAGTGTTAGGGTTAGACACCCTTTCTTTGTTGAACTTAGGAGGAGCATTGGAGGAACCTTAAACGGAAAACTTTTATCGAAACCTAGAATGGCCATGTCCAGACCTTGCATGAGAGATATCACCATCACCAGTTTTACCCCTCCTTGTCTCCGTAGACTTTTCCTTAAGTTTCTCCTCTTTGATCTGTTGAGCATGAACCATGAGACGAGAGATGTCCATGTAATTAATGAGCATAGTAATACGACACTCTTTAACCACCATTTCGGACACACCCGAAAGGAACTTAATCATCCTTGCCCTCAGAGCAGCAACCATTGTTGGGGCATATTGTAACACCTCATAGCCTTAAGAGGGAAGTTCAGCATGTTTTAAAGTTTTCAAGTGTCACCCACGCCCCGTAGGTGGGCAGCATGGGTGGGCACCAAGAGATTTTTCCTAATGCAGTGATCACAGGCAAGACCCACACCCCGTGGATGGGTCCACGCCTCATGGTTGGGCTCCATAGGTCAAGGGCTAATTTCCAGTGTCTCTGAACCCCAAACCACGCCCAACCAGTATGGGCCGTAGGTCAACCTACGCCCCGTGGTCGGGGTCTCGTGGATGAGGCAGTGAGATAGTTTTGGTGATTAAGTTTAGGGGTACTTTGGGGCTTTCTGGTTTTAATTAGGATTAAGTGGTGTCATTTTTCCCTAATTTAAACCACCTATATAAGGACTTTAGACCCCTAAATTAATTCATCTAAGTCATTATTTCTAAACCCCCAAAATAATCCCAAAGTTCATCCTCTCAAATATTCTCTCTCTAGAAAGTGAAGAAGAAAAAGAGGGTCAAGCTTGGTCAATTCAAGTTTCCATTGTTTCAAGATTGGTAGGCTTTGTAATCAAGGTATGATGGCTTATTCATCCATGGAATTCTTTCATCCATGGAGTGACCATGGTTTCCCCAATTTAGAAGAAGAATTCCCCAAGTCAAACTAAGGTTTCTTCTAATGTTATGGGTTATGATCCAATAGAGTGGATTATGATTGTTTATGATTTTTTATGATGGAATTTCTTGTTTTTAGTATGATTATACATTTATCCATGATCAACCTATTATTCTAAGGTGAATTTGATATAGTTGGATTTTATGCCATGAAAGAGGAAATTGAGGGCTTAGATGTGATCTTCTAGAATTGATGAATTACATTATAGATTGCTTGAGATTGAAGAACATAGACATTAATTGCTAAGAGTAAAGCTTATAGACATTAATTGACTAAGATCAAGTATGTATGATGAATTATGAATTGAAAGGCATGAGATTAGGATTGTCTTGAAACTAAGGCATGGAAGATGAATGACTATTGTTAGGGCTTTTAGAATAAAGCTTATATATTGAATTATGACTAGTAGGGCTTGAGAGTAAAGCTAACATTATTAGTTAAGACTATTAAGGCTTTGAGAGGGAAGTTATATGATGAATGTTGATTTGTACATGATCTATATTATGAATGTATGAGATTATGCATATTCTTATAGAATCTTTGTAAATGCTTTAAGAAAACTTTGAGAGTGAAGTGTTAATGAATATAATATTGTTGTTGTAATGATTGAAAGGGCATTCTCATGAACACATAAACAGATCGTGGATGGTGATAGTTGCTCACGCATAGTCTAAGAGTTAAAATAATGATGTACCTTGAATCGGTAGGCCAAGGGAACCCTTTTATAATTAATGAACATGATGTGAAAGGCTTTCTCACAATGAATATTCTAAGGTTGAAAGGCTTTCTCACCTAATTGAATCTAATATTTACATGTAGACATGGACGGTGAAAGGTTTTATCACGCGTGATCTAATAAGCTTACATAATGAACTAAGACATGCTTAAAGAAGTATCTTGTGGTGTTCAAAGGCTTCATGTATAAACTACGTTTTGAATTAGTGATATGATATCCCTTTATGAATAGCTTGACTTGGTAAGACAAGACCATGCATGGTATCTTGAGATAGTAGAACTCATGGATAACCTTGGATTGAGAAATAGTACCCTTCCAATGTAGCTTGAACTAGCATAATAGAATGCTTGCATAATAGCTTGACTTGATGAAGCCACATCACTTATGATAGCTTCGATTGAGCAATAGTACCCTTCCTTGAGTAGCTTGGACTTGCATGAGAGTATGCTTTCGATGATAGCTTGGTCTAGCATAGTCAGGTGATTTTCCTTGATAGTCTTGAATGTGTAAATTGTAACCATTCATGAGTGATGATGTGTCTTTGAATAGTATAGAGATACTCTTCCATGATTAGTATGAATATGAAGGACAAGTCCTGAATCAAAGTAGCATATTTATGATGAATCGATATTACTTCAAGGAAGTATTGTAAGTATGTTTCAATATGAGATTGCTTGTATGATGTTAGCTTAGCTTGGATTGTTGCTTGAGTTGCCTTCCTTTATATGTTTGACTAAAGGTGAATGTTCCCTTGTCTTTGAGAAATAAGGTAAGGATGAGATCAGAAGATGATGAAAATGAATGAGGACCTAAAGTGGTTTGCTTAGCATGGGTGAGATTTATGGGATCTTATACATGCATTGCACAAGCATGCTTGGAGGTTACTTATGAAGTGTTTCTATTATATTATGTTGATCTATATGCATCGATTATGCTTATAACTATGTTGTTATATCTAATGCTTATAGCTTATGTCTTATGATGATGTCCCTTATCATTTTTGTATATGTCTTATGTTGACTAATGCCTACATTATGCTATGTTGATGATTTATTCTAGCCATCTTATTTAGTACATCTTTGTACTAACGCATACTCTTGCCTACATTCTTATCAAATGTAGGGTCCGGTTATATTGACTTCCATTCTCATGGCTAGGATCTTAGTAGAGCCAGGAGTGAAGACTTGGTGAGTCCTCATAGCATCGAGGGCTTGATTACCCTTTTCTTTTATGTTATAGAACTATTGTATGGGTTGTGTCCCAAGACTATTCATGTTTAGATGGTTTGATACAAGTGTTAAAAAAAATCCGCTTTGTTTTATGAGACTTTAATTGTATTGGAAAATGTTTTGAATTTCTGCACTTTTCTATTATCTTATGTTATGATATGCTAAGTGGCTTGTATGAGGCTTATCGAGGTCTTTTACGCCATGTTACATCTAGGGGATACCCCTGGGTCATGACACATATATAGACAATTGTGTGAATTTCAAAGCATATTCCCTCACACTCATACATCCTTGACGAAGGTTGATAAACTCAAGCACCTTTTCTTCCCTCATCTCAAGGGGAAATAACCTATCAAGAAAAGTGGCTTTAAACTTCTCCCAATCAATAGTACCCGCATCTTCCGGTCTCCCTTCTTTCAATTGGTTGAATCAAGTTTGAGCAACACCTTCTAGTTGATAAGTGTCCAACTCCGTCGTTTCCACCGGCGTCACTCCCATGATCATCAAGACCTTGTAGACCTCATCAATGAACTCTTGGGGATCTTCCTAAACCTTAGAACCATGAAACTACGAAGGATTCATCCTAGTTAACTTCTTCACTCTAGATGCCATTGTACCAACATTTGGGTTCACAGGAACCGCAACCTCCCTATTGGCTTGGGTTGTCACAGCTTGAACCAACACTTGAAAAATAGTCCCAAACTTCGCATTAGTCACTTGCTTATCCAAAGGGTCAACCGAAACTTGAGGAGCTTGGGGAGAAGCTTTTTGTTCTATATTCTCCCTCACATTCCCCCTAGCATAAGCTCTTTGAGTAGCCATATCCTATAGAGAATTGGATAAGGATTAGGAGAGAGATCTTATAGAGTTAAACTCTATCGCACGACTCGAGAATAATAAAATAAGTGGAGTTTCCTAATCACTTTGTAGCCACTCACTCATAAATGTGGTGTGCTTAACACTCATGAAGAAGACTCTACTCGGTGTGGCTTATGAGACATCCTAGGAGCATTCTAAACATGTTGCTCTGATTACCAAGTTTGTCACGACCCAGAGGTACCTCCTAGATGTAACATGGTGTATGGGACCTCGAGATACCTCATACAAGCCACTTACCATTCATAACATAAGAAATCGAACAAAAGAAGTAAAGATAACATTTCAAGTCCAATAGTTTTATAAAAGTAAAGCGGAAGTCTAAAGCACTTGTCTCATTAGCAATCTAGTACAATAGAATGAAATTGGGCCTAGCCCATACATCATGTCCAAAACTGAAATACAAGAAAGAAAACTGAAACAATGAAAATTTTGTCCTCGAAGCATGAGGACTCACCAAAGCTCAGGAACCTTGCAATCAACCACTTGCCACGAAACTCAAAAACTTGACTATCGAACCCTACATTTGGGGAAATGTATGCAAGAGAATGCGTTAGTACAAAGAAATGTACCAAGTATGATAACTATGCATAAAACATTTAAATCATGCTAAAAGAGGTCATTTCATGACATTGACCAATCTAAAACATGATATAAAAGGGTTAGAAAACATAAGTCATAAGCCATAGTCAATGAAAGCTAATCATCATTTAAAGCCTTTGAACACATATGAGATACTTCTTGAAGTAACCTTAGTTCATTATTATTGTGGGAATTAGCCTTAACCGACATAGAGACCATGTGAGCTATAACATGATTTCTTGGTGTCTCCCACATTGAAGAGGGTTTTTCTACTTTCCAAGGTAAGGACCATGGACTTCTAGCTTAGGTGGATCCACTAGCTAATGTCTATCTATAAAATCATCCTATGGTGGATCCACTAGCTAATATTCTATGTGTTGAATATGCTTGTGACTTATGCTTTTATACTAAAGTGCATGATGATTCTCAAACTTGACAAAGTGCATGGTTTTCAACTAAAATGTCCTTTCGAGCATGTTGTCAAGGACTTTTATGCATGGCTATCATACTTAGTGCATTTTTTTACTAACCCATCTTTTCTACATATTTCACAAAGTGTAGGTTACGGTTCTTAAGGTAATCTTCTATTGGTTCAAGCTTCGATCGACTATTATCCTAGCTTGTGGTGAGTCCTCAAGATTTGAGGAGGTATGAGTCTTTAGTAGTTTTTCTCTAGTAGTTCATGTTTCGGATTATGTTGAAAGGGTTGTGAACCTATTTTTTATTCAAAGATTGTATTAGATTGCCAATTGAGATAAGTTAGACTTCCGCTTGCTTTATAAAAGACTTTGATTGTATGGACAAAGTATTAAAATTTCCGCATCATTTCTTTTATCTAATGTTATGATATGCTAAGGGCTTGTATGAGACCCTTTCGGGGTCAACTATGCCTTGTCACGTCTAGGGGGTACTCTTGGGTCGGGACAAACTTGGTATAAGAGCACAACGTTTAGAATGATTCTAGGATAATGTTTTATAAGCCACGTCTAGCAGAGTCTTTTTCATAGTGTGAAGCGCGCCACATTTATGAATGAGAGGCTATAGGATGTTAGGAAACTACACTTCTTTCATTACTCTTTAGTCATGCGATAGAGTTTAACTCTATAAGGTCCTTCTTCTAATTTTATCCAGCGGTCTACAGACATGACTACTCAAGGAGCTTTCACCGGTGGATTTGAAGGAGATAACTGTGATCAAGGAGCTCCTTCTCAAGTTCTGGTTGACTTAATGACTAATGAGAAGATTAGATATGGCTTTCAATTATTGACTCAATCCGGAAGAGAAACTCCAGAATGTTATGGGTCAAAGATGGAGGAAGATCCTAAAGAGTTTATAGATGAGGTATCTAAAGTGTTGGACTTTGTGGGAGTGACTCCGGTAGAGAAGGTAGAACTGGCCGCTTACCAATTGAAGGATGTTTCTCAAATGTGGTTTAGTCATTGGAAAGAAGCGAGGCCAGTAAAATCGGGCCCCATGGAATGGGAAAGATTTAAGAATGGGTTTCTTGCTAGGTTTTGTCCTTTAGAGATTAGAGAATCTAAGATACTTGCATTTATTAACCTTCGCCAAGGTAGGATGAGTGTTGAGGAATATGCTCGAATGTTCACTAGGTTGTCAAGATATGCTCCACCTATTTTAGCCGACACTCGGTCGATAATGAGTAAGTTTGTGTCAGGGGTGACCGACTTGGTAGTAAAAGAATGTAGTATGGTTATGCTTGAGAATGGTATGAATATTGATCGTCTTGTGATTCGTGCTCAAGGTATTGAAAAAGAGAAGATTGAAGGAAGGTTGAGGGAGAAAAAGAGGTATAGACTTGATGATAATTCCCCAAGGTTTAAGAAAGAAAGGGTATCTAACCCTAAGTCTTGTGAAGGGAGTGGTAGGTCTCTATGGCCGGATTGTCCTAGGTGTGGCAAAGGACATAAGGGTAAATGTTTGGCCGGTATGAAAGGTTGCTATGGTTTTGGTAATAGTGGCCACAAAATAATGGATTGCCCGGTGCTTATGGAAAAAGAGAGAGAGGCCAAGCAAGCCTCTCTTAGTGGTTCGGGTACTGTAACAACCCGGAAAACTAGTAAGACCAAGCAAGAGTCTAACGGAAACTAATAGGTGAAACTACATCCTAACGTGTGAGCTTTTGAGTTTAATATTTGGTTTTAGGTTGCATATTGACTTCCCGAGCTTAGATTGAGGTGTCTAAGGGTTAAAAGTCAAAGTACAACCCCCCAAATACCAACTAAGGGTCCTTGGGGAGGACCCTAAAGACTAACCCCCAAGGCTGCCTAAAAAGCGAAAAGCTATCAAGAAAATGGTGAACCACGGATGAGACCTACGCCCTGTAGGTCCATCTACGCCCCATGGATGGCCTCCGTGGGTCAAGGTCCCAAGAGTGATGTTGCAGACTCAAAACACGATCCCACAGTATGGGGCGTGACCCCATCCACGGTCCGTGGATGGGGGTTTCATGGAACACACCTGTAGACTGCCTTAGACTCGACCAAAGGGTGGTTAGTTTGGGAAATTCATTTTTAAGTTATTTTCATGAGGGGTCATTTAATATGGGTTTATGTCATATATATATAAAGTATTTTAAGGTATTAAACACCTCATTAATTCATTATAACCCAAGACCCCAAATCAAAACCCAACTACCTCCCTCTCCAAGAATCTTCTCTCTAGAACCTCCATTGAGAACAAATAAAGAGACCAAGGAAAGCTTGAAGGAAGGAGCTTTTCAATACGAATTTTTTAGGATTATAACCTAAGGTATAGGAGTTTTCATCCTTGGGAAGCCATCACCCAAGGAGCCCTTTCAAAAGCTTTTATCTCAATTCTAGAAAATTCAATTAGCTAGGTTTTCCACTCAACTCCATGGATTCCTTTTAAAGTTGCTTTTAAAGGTTGAATTATGTTTTTATTATGAATGTATGACTTACTTTACATGATTTTAACTCAAATCCTTCAAGAATCCATGAGACCCCAATCCTAGCTCTAGTTCTTATTTACATTATGTGATGGTTTTACAAGTTGGTCCAATTGATTGGATGTGATTTAATTATGATGTAATTGCATGATTTAAGTATGAATCTACATGTATAATTGATTAACATAATATTTATAAGGTTAATTGATGTGATTAGGGCTATTCCATGAAAGAGGCTAATTGAGGGTTTATATGTGACCTTCTAAGATTGATAAACTTCTTGATGAATTGCCTTAGATTAGATCACGTAGAAGTGGATTGCTTATAAGTAAATCTTGTAGATATGAACTAACTTGATTAGGTCTTATATGATGAATCATGGTTGAAGAAGTATTGAGATTTAGTTTACTTGATGCTATATGACTATAATTGAGTAAGAATCAAGCATGTGGTTAGTCTACATTGGGAATTAGGTTTACATGATGACCATGTGAGGTGTTTCTTGAGAGTAATGCTCATAATATGAAGATGATTGCTAAGGCTTTAAAGGTAAAAGCTAAAACGAATGAACTATGAATATTGAGGCTTTAAGAAGAAAGTTATTACGCATGTTGAATTGTATATGGTGTTATTGTGGAAGGACTTCACCAACATGACCTATAATATGATCACATGAGTTTATGCGTGAATTGAATTGGCTACTTGAGTCATGGTTGTATATATATTTCTTGTATTGAATGCTAGATGTATTAACTCAATATGACCCTTGTATGCAAGATAGGAGGTGTATGCATGACTATGATATCACTAAGGTATTGATGAGTTGTTGAATCATGGTACTCCCTTATCTAATGTGCTAATGCTATATTTTTGGGATGAGTTGATACATAGCCCTTGAAGGGCTTATTATGAAGGTTTCTACATGTTGACAAGAATTGTGTATGAACTTATGATTCACTTAGAAAGTGAAGATCCTACGACTATTGTATAAATTGAGGTATTGTTGAAAGGCCATTATTCCCTTGCCCTTACACTTTATTATGTATAAATTGTCTAGGATGATGATAATGTTGTTGGTGTGTCATTGCAAGGACAATTACACACACACTCCATGCATAAACATAATTATGATGTATCAATGGTGTTAATTGAAAGTATAATTCTCATATGCACCTTTACACATTATTATACATGAAATGTGCATGACTATGATTATCTTATTGTGTTGATTGAAAGTCCATTCTCATGAGAACATATGATCTTGGTGTGAAAGGTTTACTCACATACTAATGATGATTCTAAGGTTGAAAGTCCATTCTCACCTAAATGAATCTATGAGTTATATTATGAGTTGTATTGAATGAAGGGCAAAAGTGTTCCTTCAAAAATATAAATGCAATTCAAGACTAATTATGTATAATTTGGGAAATAATGCTTAGCACCGAGTGGATATGGAAAATGAGGTAGAGGCCTTCCCGTCAATACAATAGGCCGGGTCTTCTACATATGATCTCATGAGATGGAAGCTCCTTCGCCAATACAATAGGTCGGGTTTCTAGAAGCAATCTCCATATCCCATACTTATGTGACCACATAGGTCTTTAGCTAGTGGATCCACCTAAAAGATAAACATGTTAGTTCTACCTTAGGGAAGTAGGACACCTTCTTTCAGTGTGGGGCTACACGACACCAGATTCCATGTAGCTCACATGGTCTATGTCGGTTAAGGCTATATTCCCTCTAATGAACAAGTGACTTGAGCAAGTGACATGAACAAGTAACCTGAACAAGTACATGGGTTATTTACCATGGTTCCTTAAGAGGTTCTACTTAGTGTGAATGGGGGTATGGGACGTCATTCATACATTGCACAAGTAGGCTTTGAGAGTGGGCATGGTAGGTTTACCTTATGACATGATGATTATGAGTTATGTATGCTTTATTATGAATCATGAACATGGACTATGCTTATGACTTCTTAATAGGTTTACTTAGTGTGAGTGGGGGTATGGGACTTCACTTATACATTGCACAAGTAGACTTATAAGGGGGTTGTGGTGTGGTTTCCTTATGCTATGAAGATATGTGAACTTATGTATGCATGATATGGATGGTTACTATGAGTGACTTTACTTATTATAAGTTTGGAACATGAATGTCTCTTTGTCTATGAATGATGGTTATGGCTAAGGTCAAGGTATGTTATGCATGATCATGGCGGCCTAGAAGTGATACTTAGTGTAGATAGGATTATGGGGTCCTATTTATGCATTGCACAAGTAGAGCTTAAGGTTGCTTATGTGATGATTCTATTATGATGAGATAATCTTGGTATTTGTCTATGTGTATGAACTATGCCTTGTGAAGATTGGGATATGTATTATGTTGATGTTGGAGACTATGCTTGTTATTATAATGATATCTCTTATGTTATGATGAAATGTATGTGAGTTGCCTTATGGGTTGCATTCTCCAACTATTTCAAAGATGATGTTCAAAATTGGCATATGGCAGCATTTCAAATGAAATGTCCCTTTTATGCATGTTTTAAGGTTTTTGTGCATGGCTTCCATACTTGGTACATTTTGTGCTAACCCCATATTTCTACATTTTCTATAATCGTAGTCTTTGGAGATATTGGATTCTATCCTCGTGGCTAGGACTCTAGTAGATCAAGAAGAAGAAGATTGGTGAGTCCTCATTGTATTCGAAGGCTTGACCATATGTCCCTTGTGTCTTTATTTTTATGTTTAGACTTATGTAAGGGCTATGTCCCTAATATTGTATTTCAAGAGTTTTAATCCATGTGTTTTATAGATGGTTTGAGACATAGTGTCATAGATTCTCTTTCATTTTATAAGAAACTTCAATTGTAAAGAAAAGTTTTAAATTTCGCACTATTTTCCTATGCTCTTATGTTCAAGATATGCTATGAGGCTTGCATGCGACCCCTTCGGGTTCAAGAACATTGTATTACGTCTAGGGGGTACCCCTGGGTTGTGACAGTTACTAGTGCTCCCTAAGCTAGAGGTAAATAAGAGAGTCATCTGAATGTTGCTCCCGGTATGTTTGTTATGATTTACTAAGATACCTATGCTATTTGTTAGACTTTGATGTTAGCCTTAGTGGGGGTTTACTTCCAAGGGGGAGATGGTATGCTTTGATAGAAAGATTGTTGAGAGACCCGATATTCTCATCTATTTCTTTTATTCCTATTCTAGCTTGAGACAAAGAGTTTCTTGTGACTTGTTTCATGATTTGGAGTCATGTGTGATTTATGTGCTTCTGTGATCTCCTTATTATATGCATGTTCTTTATAAAATTCATGTTTAGTAAGAAAATGAGTTTTTTTATGATTTATGTGTTCCTCATGTTGCTGTTCATTTAGTATGAGTTGCCTATATACTTCATGAGATGAATTGTTGAACATGCTTTAATGTGCTTTTGGGAGTAATTACATAATTTGTTTCATGATACTCTCTTGAGCATGCTTTGAGTCGGAGAAGGTAGTTCCTCCAACAGATTTGAGAAATGTTGAAATTTTCATGCATAATGTGTTATTAGATGTAATTCCTACTTCCTTGTGTTGCATTGAGTATGTTGAGATAGAGTTAATGTTTCCTCCTTTAAATTGTGTCTTATTTTGATGTTTCATGCATGATGGGCTGCTAGTCTTGAGTCTTTAATTTTGTAAGGTGTCTAGATCAAAATTCGAGGATGAATGTTCTGAAGGGGGAGATAATGTAACACCCCAGAAACTAGTAGGCTTAACTAGAGCTTATCGTAAGTGTTAGAGTAGTATAATTTTCTTCTGGAACTTATAATGAAGGGTTTAGGGGATAAACGTCAAGGTACGACTCCCCAAGGACCAACCAAGGGTCCTTGAGGAGGACCTTAAAGCCTAACCCCAAAACTTCTTAAAGCAAATGAACCACGGATGGGACCTACAGGGCGTAGGTCCATCCACGCCTCGAGGGAGAGGCTCGTGGGTCAAGGCCAATTTTTAGGCTGCAAAACCCCAACCCACGGACCTGCAGGACGCCACATGAGTCCACCCACGGACCGTGGGTCATAGGTCGTGGGTCTTGCCTGCAAATTTGTCCAAGTCGGCCAAGTTTAGGGGTCTTTAGGTAATTTTCTTTTTAGTTAGTTTAATGTAGGGTCATTTTGTATTATTTTAATGGACCTATATACGTGTTTTTAATTCATTAACTAACCCTTACACCTCATAAATCCCAAGACCTAAATCCGTAACTAACTTTTCCCCCAAAAACTTTCTCTAGAACTCCAAGAAGAAGAAGAAAGTCAAGCTAGGGTTTGAAGTAGAGGCCTTCTCAACTCAATTTAGTGGGGATTCTTCATCAAGGTATGGTAGTCTTTTATCCATGGATAGTTTTCATCCATGGAGTCCTTCCAAACTCTATTTCAAAACTTGTAAATTTACCCAAAAAGCTAGGGTTTTACTCCTAGTCATGGATTCACTTCAAAAATGATTCTAATGGTTTAATTGCTTTATGTTATGATCAAATTGATGATTTACTACTGTTTTTATGATGAATTCCTCAAAAATCCATGAATTTCCTTAATTTCTCAAATTGGATCTTAAAGTATGGATATTGGTTGATACAAGTAGAATGTTATTGAATTATGAATGTTATGTATTGATTACTTGAATTATGTATTAATTGAAGAATTCATATGGTTGTTATGTTGAATTTCTCCCAAGAAACCATGAAATCCCCATGTCCCCAATCTATGAACATGTGGTGTGGGTGAATTGTAGGAAGATGAATATCATGAGAATGTGTTTGTAGTAGTTGAACTATTTGAATCATGTTATTATCCATGTCTAATGTAGTAATCCTAGATGTGTTGATGAATCATGATCAATGGTCCTTGAAGGGAAATTTATGAGAATTATGCATGACTATGAGATATATGTATATGATTATGACTATGATGTAATTGTGGTGTTGTTAAAAGGCTATTCTCACACACACATACTTATGAATGAAGTATGAATGAAGTTCTATGATTATGATAATGATGTTGTGTTGATTGAAAGGCTATTCTTGATTATACACTTATGAATGATAATGACATATTGTGGGAGGTTTTCTCACAATATGGGGATTCTTAGGATGAAAGGTTATTCTCACCTATTGAATCTATGAGCTATATTATGAATGAATGTCAAGTTGAGATGGATATTGATAGATATGGATACTCATGCGTGAGTTGAGGTGGGGTATCTAGTAGCAATCTCTTGAGATGGATACTCATACGTGAGTTGAGGTGGGGTATGTAGTAGCAATCTTTGTATCCCATTTCTCCAATAATAATGAACTAAAGTAATGTAATGATAAGTACTCTGTGGGGAAATAATGATAAGCAACGAGTGGATATTGATTGATATGGAAACTCATACGTGAGTTGAGGCGGGGTTTCTAGTAGCAATCTCTTGAGATGGATGCCCGTACGTAAGTTGAGGCGGGGGTATCTAGTAGCAATCTCATTATCCCATAAACTATGTTCCCTCATAAGTTATTAGCTAGTGGGTCCACCTAAGCTAAATTAACGATTCTACCTTAGGGAAGTAGACCACCCTTTTCGGTGTGGGTAACATTGAATTCCATGATTTGTTCACATGGTCTATGTCGGTTAAGGCTTACCCCCACAATGAATGATAATGAACTATGATTTCTCAAGAATGAACTACTTAGTGTGGGTGGGATTATGGGACTTCATCTATGCATTGCACAAGTAGGCTTTGAGAGTAGTTATGGTGCGTTCCGTAATGTTATAATGCTTTATGAAATATGCTTATGATGATGCTACTAAGTATGTTGACATAAAGGCTAAATGTAATGTAGTATGCTTAATGTGGATTGTTGCTATGGGTTGCTTTCCTTTATATGACTTAGTAAATGTGAAGGTTTCATTGTTTATGAGTATTAACAAAAGATGGGATCAAAGAATGGTAAGTATGATTATTGTGGCCTACAAGTGGTACTTAGTATAGACGGGATTATGGGATCTTTATCTATGCATTGCACAAGTATCACTTAGGGTTACTTATGAGATGGTTCTATTATGCTATGATGGTCTATGTGTTGAATATGCTTGTGACTTATGCTTTTATACTAAAGTGCATGATGACTCTCAAACTTGACAAAGTGCATGCTTTTCAACTAAAATGTCCTTTTGAGCATGTTTTCAAGGATTTTTATGTGTGGCTATCATACTTAGTGCATTTTTGTACTAACCCATAATTTCTACATTTTTCATAAAGTGTAGGTTCTGATTCTTAAGGCGATCTTCTATTAGTTCAAGCTTGGATCGACTATTCTCCTAGCTTGTGGTGAGTCATCAAGATTCGAGGAAGTATGAGTCTTTAGTAGTTTCTTTCTAGTAATTCATGTTTCGGATTATGTTGAAAGGGTTGTGACCCTATTTTTGATTAAAAGATTGTATTAGATGGCTAATTGAGACAAGTTAGACTTCCGCTTGCTTTTATAAAAGATTTTGATTGTATGGATAAAGTTTTTTATAAAAATCATCATTTCTATTATCTTATGTTATGATATGCTAAGGGCTTGTATGTGACCCCTTCGGGGTCAAGTATGCCTTGTCACATCTAGGGGATACTCTTGGGTCGTGACAACAACGTAGTATAGGGATAAAATAATTAGGTAAAGACCCAATTACCCCTAAAACTTAACTTCCAATCAGGACATACGGACCCTGGTCAACGGACCATGGCCTGACCGATGGTCCATCCTGCACGGCCGTCGTCCATGGTCAGAAAGTGGTTTTTGGGGTCCTGGCCTACGGACTCTTTATTACGGACCGTGGTCTTACCGACGGTCCATTGATCAGGCCGTGGTTTTAGACCTCTAGCAGTGAGTTGGGGTGGCCAACCACGGAGCACACCTTCGGTTTGTGGTCCCATCAACGGGTCGTGTTTGGCCTCTGTTGCCTGGCACCTACAACTCCTGAAATTTGTTACTTTGCCCTTTTTCGAATCCAGGGTGTTACATCAAGTCAAAATGGTTTTAGAGAGACAATCAGTATTTGCAACCATAGATTTTAGATTAAAACTTCAAGACAACAATATATCTATGCAATACAATCAATATTAGAGTCGATTAATCAATACCCATTTGGGTTCTTACAACCTCATCTAGAACATATACTCATATGTTAGGGCTTAGCTACTAATAAAATATAAAATAGAGACAATACTCAAAAAAGAAAAGATCAATTCCAATCTAATTTGATAAACAAATCTTGAATTCAAAGTTTTGGTCGACTTAAATCTTGAATTTCTTCCTTTACAAGCTAGAAAGTTCTTACCACTTTTTTCTCAACTCTTCTATCTCATACAAATTTCATAACATAAAATATAACATAAAGCATAACATAAGTATTCCCCTAATTGGAAGAAATATAACGGCACATAATTTCACAAATCCCTAGTCGATCCTTGGAAAATTCCAAAGGAAGCACTATTTTCTAAAATTACATTTTACCCTTCAACTTCCATCCTTCAGACATATGAGACACCGATTAGAGAAAGTGGAGTGCTAGTTTCCTCGTTGCGTCAACCTTTAGTTCTAACGGGAGCATATATGCAGGGATCGGCGAATGTCAATCGGTCATTGTACCAAGTGAGTTGCATGCCGTTACTGATGAAGCATTGATCAATCCAAGTCGGCATTTAGTCAATGAGATGACTTTGGCTTCTTCGGGATCCCAATTCCAAATCGGTGTGCTTCAGTGTTTTTTGGCTTCAAATCCATCAAACTTCCTTTTTCATGAAATACCTGCATTTAAGAGAACTAGCGCCTAAAACCCCATCGATTTATATTAAAATATGGAAATAATTAATGAATTTGAGTTCAATGAGTTGGTAAAATACCAACTCATCAAACCCCAAAATTTGAACTATTGATTGTCCTCAAGCAAAATACTCACTAAGCGTAGGATTAAAGCTTAGCCAAAACCCAAGATAGGATTTTTATAATCACGTACTTAACTTCTAACAATTAGAAACCCAAAATAAAAAGTACATAAATAAAATAGAATAAAAAGACTCAAAACAAGCACCACTCACTATTAGTTCCACCATCATTCGTCAGGCAAAGGTTTTAGCAAAATATTTTAGCACAATTTTGGGATAGTCAATCTTTCAAGCACAATCATAAAGAATCTCAAGTCAATGGGATAAATCTTTATTATTTCCTAAATATTTACACGAATATGAAGCATTCATGAAATTCTATTGAAATCAAGACATCACAATTGATATGGAAGATGCAAAGCCACTCACATAAAAGAGAATCCCACAAACACTTAAGGATATCAATTTAAGGGATCATAGATCATGCAGGAATACTCAGTCTCACAAATGAATTCAAGTATGCACACATTGACTCATTGGCTTGCCCTGTATGTAGATCGCTGCTAATATAGATTTACACGGCTCAAAATCTCCAAGGACTTACGGGTTTTGCTTAGGCTTTGGGAAAAAGAAGTAGGATGTCATTTGGTCAAGTGACTAATTTGCCTCCCTATTGTTTCCATTTGAAACAGTCTGTCCGCTCACATTTTTTACACTACTAAAAAAATGCTAAAAACCAACGGACGGTGTCGCTCCAAAAAGCGACGGACTAAGAGATGTTGTCCATCGCTTTTTAATAAAAATTAATTATTTTTAAAATTATTTTACATAAAGCGACGGATGGCATCTCTTAGTCTGTCGCTTTTTTTCGCGGATTTTTGCGCTAAATATATATATAATTAATTATTATTTATTTATTATATATAGAGACACCGTCCGTCGCTTTTTATTAAAAATAGTTATTTATAAATTAAAAAAAAATCACGTTGTCCGTCGTTTTTAATTTATTTTATTTTATTAATTAGTTTTTAAAAAAAGCGACGGACGGCATCTCTTAGTCCGTCGCTTTTTGGTCAAAATATCTAGTCAAACATTTTTAAAAAGCGACGGACAACGTCTCTTAGTTGGTCAAAATTTTGGTCAAATATTTTTTAAAAAGCGACGGACAAAGAGACGTTGTCCGTCGCTTTTTTTAAAATTATATTGAACCAAAGGCGGGTTTTCCCCCCATTTTCCAATTTCTCTTTCTCTCTCTTCCCTCTTCTCTCCCTTCTCTCTAAAAACCAAATCGGTGCGTCGCCGCCACCCCACGTCGTCGTCGTCGTCGCCGCCACCCATCGTCCCGCTGCCTCTTTTCCTTAGCTTGTTAAGGTTAGGGTTTAATTTTAGTTTTTTTCAATTCTAGTAATATTTGATTTGTTATAAATTAGTATATTATTTTGGTTTGATGGATTGTGTTATTCAATTGTTAGTTTGTATATTTGATTATTGTTAGATAGGGAGAGAATTGTAGATTTTTTATTTTAGGGTTTTCTTCTAAATTGGGAATTTTTTTAATATGATTGTGAATTGAGTATTAGAAGTTAGAACTAACAAATAATTAGAAGTTAGAAGTTATAAAGTTAGAAGTTAGATTAGTTGCATTT